>APFE030430443.1:112351-143028 GCA_000404065.3 Pinus taeda
GAAAATTCGAGTAACACCGAGGCAGGATAGGGGTTGCTGATAATCCATATCTTGTCGAGAGGGAGTGTTGAGATTGCAACAAGATGATGGAGCTTAGTGAAAAGAGTCGCCTTCACTAAGTGGGCCCGCAGGCTATTTTTGGCGCAAGTCTATTTTTAGACTATATCTATTTTTAGACATATGGATCATGTCTATGGATTGCAGGTTGCTGTTTATGGATGATTGATCAAGTCGGAAAAATAGATGGACTTCTATTTTTGATGAAAGTGTGAGTGATCACAGTGTGAGTGATCAAGTCTATTTTTAGACTGGCGGTCAAAAATAGAAAAGTCAAATATTATTATCTCACAATAATATTTGGACTATAAACTTAATCTTATTCTCTTGGAGCACTTCAGTTCGAGCTACGGATGTGGCACATGCAATTGCATGAAGGAAATACGTGGTTCTTATGGGTTAGTTGAATATTTGCATGCATGACTTCAGTTAGAACTCAAGTGAGTTGAGTTTAGTGGACTGGAGGTGCAGTTGATGGAGTTGTGTTCAGTTTAGCTTTGTTAAACTGGTTGTATTTAGTCTAACTGGCGAATAGACTAGAGATGAGTTGGGTGAATTAGTTATTAATTAATTCACAAGTTATTAACTTATAATACAACTAATGAATACATCAGTTAACTCAGTTGCATGTCAGTGCATGTTCAGTTCAGCAGGGACAGGTGTTAGAGAATCAGATTGCTATCAGTTGTGACTATAGTTGTGCACCAGATCTTGCACAAATCAGGGGATTGAGTATGCCAATGAGTTTTCACGTATTGTAGCTTGTTCTCACGTGATTTAGCCAAGGAAAGACGTGGCTGCCTTTGTATTATCACCAGTTCTTGTGCAGGTATTGAGCAGCGGAGGCAGGCAAGCAGCGGAAGAGATTTGAGCCAATGATTGATTCAGATCTGAGCTGTATTGTGTGTAACAGGTGGAGCTGGTACTGGATTGCTTGTAATAAGCATTGTACTTTGTAATGTTACATGACTCAATCATTAATATACAGATAGTTGGGGTTTTTTAGCGAGATGCTTTCCCCGGGATACATACTGTGTAATGTGTGAATGCTCTTGATGTTTTATTGTTATTGATGCTGCTATATTGATGATCAACATAGAGGAGCTTATGTATTGTGTATGTTTTCCGCAATAGTACATGATCAGGATAATCTCTGTTGAATATGTGTTAAATTATTCAAAATTTCTACACCATGCAATTGTGTCATAGTAATACTCTGAAGATTTTTCTTTTCCTCTATGGCAGAAACTTTTGATTCAAACTTAGAAGACAAGGATCTTAAAACCGTTTCAACTACAGTAACTTATTTTATCTCTTCACCCAAGCTTTCCATGTGATTAACAATCTCATCTATATGTAAGAAGTAATTGGCTATACTTTCATCATTGTGCATTTTGAGAATTTCATATTGAATTCTGAGAGATTGTAGCTTTGCATGTTTTACTTGATCATCTCCTTCATAGCTTAGAACGATCTTGTCCCATATTTCTTTGGCCGTTTTGAGCTACATAACCTTGAAAAATTCTGATTGTGACAGACTCCCAAATAATGTATTGACAACCTTGGCATTTGTTTCATATTGCTTTTTACCTATCGTATTAATAGGAATTGTTGATGGAAATGTGTATCCTGCTTCCACGATTTCCCAAACATCTGTTCTAAGATATTGAAGATAGGTTGTGGTTCTTACCTTCCAATAGATGAATTTACTCCCATCAAATATTGGTGGTCTAATGGATCCCTCTCTTTCATAGGTACTCATGATGATAGATCTTCCTTCAAGTGATCAACCTTCTTCTGAAGGACCTGCTCTGATACCATTTGTTGGAAATAATACTGAGAGGGGTGGGGGGGGGTGAATCAGTATTAGCGAGTCAATAATATTTCATTTCCATATTCTGATTCATATATGCTACTTCAATTAATTAAACTTGTGTGTATACACAACTGTATATAAGGCAACTAGCATATACCCTATAGACTTATAATTTAGTTAATTCTTCATAAGTTGATCTTTAATCTATGCATCAGAACCATATGAGCAGTAAAAACAGAACAGATAGTCACACACATGAACAAAAGATATAAGGTGGAAACCTAATGTGGGTGAAAACCACCTGCTGCAATCATCTCTATCTTTCTTTTAATAAGAAACTTATTTTTACAATATTTTGTACTGGTGCAGTCTTATACCAGTATGCAGGCTTCTACCTACAGAAGGCTACAACCTTCTCTCGTTCTCCAGCTTCTCCTAGAAGGGATCTACAACCCCCTAGCTCTTGTACTAGCTAATGTACTAGTACGTAGGTGTTGACCTATATAAGGCTACAACGTTCTCTTTTCTTCCAGGGACCACATTTCATAAATTTTCAGACTAGATCCATCAATAACATCAATCAAACGTCAAATATATCTGCATCAAACAATCTCCTTTGCACCAACCAAAACTAAATCAAACGATCACTTCTCTGAATGTTGTAACCAGAATATAGTAACAATAACCAGAACCGAAGCCAAAACCCAAGACACAGCAACAGCAATCAGAAGTAGCTAAAGCATATTTTATGAGGTGTATGCTACTTCAATGTGACAAACCTACATGCATACACACTTGTATCAAGGCAAACCTGTGTATACGCACTTTTGAAATGTCGAACCAACATGTATATGCACCTTTGCTATAATGAACCTGCGTACAGATCTATAAATGATGATTTTAACCTTTACAATTATTTAGACATCAGTTATACCTAGATCAACTTTTTTACAGATTACGACTTGCGCCAATTATTCAGATAAAATATCAAAACCACACAAAGATACTTCTCTTCAAGCCTTAAGACCTTGACCCTTCAATAGAACCTATCCTTCATCAAGCACTCAGGTTAATCCTTGATTCAGATCCAGCTATGCACCGTAAGCCGATCACATGTATTCTAGATCTTGCTCTTCATTAGATATTCAATTCATGATTTACTTGCCTAATGATCCTCTCTTCCTTTTATAGTCTTAAGCCTTGCTCAATACCATGGTCCAAAACCACTTAGAATCAATACCTTGGACCAAATACCTGGGATCAACACTTTGGACAAGATACCTTAGACCAATACCAGGGATCACAATACCATGGTCCAAATACCATGGACCAAAACCAAGTTTTCCAACATGTATGCGCCTTTCCTTTCATGAAAGTGTGTGTGTAAGCTCATACGTGCCTTTTGGTCTACGAACCTGCGTGTACACGCGGCTTGGTTAGTGGGAACCTACATATACCTTTTCTTCATTCTATGAGCATGAACTGTGATCTTTCATCTGTGAGAGTTGCCATCAAGGACAACACTTGTGTCATAGCACCAAATCTGTGTCATAATGCCAACATTCTAGTAATGTCCCCGCCGGGATTGGAAAGAAACCTGCAGCTGTAGCTGCTGGTAAGGTCCTTGTTGGGATTGGAAATAAACTTGTGGATGTGGCTACTAGTAAGGTCCCTGCTGAGATTGGAAAGAAACTTGCATTTTTGGTTGCTGGTAAGGTCCCTGCTAGGGTTGGAAAGGAACTTGTGGTCGCTGTTGCTAGTAAGGTCTCTATTGTGGTTGGACAAGAACCTGTGGCTGCAGAGGAGGATTACCAATCCCAGGAGGATACAAAGGATTGGGGCCATATTGCATTTAGGGACATTCCTGCTGATTGGGAGGAACTCTTGATAGTGGGATTTGGGGCTATTGAGAGCCAATAGGAACATATGGTTGTTGGTAAGAAGATTAAGTCAAGGGGACTTGGTTACCCTGCAAGGGCGTCCCCATGAAAGTACCTGATACAAATGAAACTGTCGTTCCACCTGGGTTAGAAATAGCACTAGTGGGCTAATTTTTCCCTGATGTAGAAGGAGGGGGTCCATAGTTTGCATATTTCCACTAGAAGTAGGAGGTACGTAGAGCGGAGGTAGTGTCCCCCCCAGAAGGTGGAATAGATGAAATTGTAGCCTGTCCACTTAGAGCGGTGACTGCGGTTACCGTGGCTACAATAGAATGAGTAGAAGTCCCAAGAGGAATCTGTGTTTGACCTACCATTACTATATGTTAGGCAGGGGTTTGTGTAGGTGCTGATACATTTGGAACAAACGACCCAGTAGTAGGAGTGACACCAGATAACCAAATGGGGTTATGAAAAAGTGAAGTTTCACCAAAAGTGTCGGAAAAAGCATCATCAAGATAGTTATAACCTGATGGGACCAAGGGTGCATTATAAGAAGGGGGTTCACTTGACCCACTCATCAGATTGTGTAGATCGAAAACATGAGGGAGTTTTTCAAGAGGAAGGAACGTTAGAGGATCAACTTCAGTACCTGAAACATGGGTTTTAGAGGTTTCTATAAGAACACCCTGGGGTGTTGATTCTACAGATGGGTTATCATTATCTGTCGCTATGTTTGGGAATAGTTCTCAAATCAAAACCCGAGATGCTCTAGGAGAAGGATGTGAAGGTACGTTAGGAGTATCAAAAGGATTGTACAGATATAGAGGCTATAAATACACAGGATATGGATCAAAGAGTGGATTAGGAGGAAAAGGAAAGAACTCTAAAGTAGGTTGAGGACTAGCTGGAGGAGAGTCCTAAGATGAGGTGACCAACTCTTGAGGTGGTGGTCAGGACACAAGGGGTTGGATACTTAGGACAACACCAAGTTCAACACCTTAGTTCTCAAGGGGCTCAAGCCCAACAATATCACAACCTACAATTCTAGGCAGATTAGGTGCATTAGCGTCTCCATAGATATTGTGTTTTGTATCCTAGGTCTTGTTTTGGACTCCTTGTTGTAACATGTCATCTTCAGAATGTGAAGAGGATATGGGAGGTGAACCTTGCACGTGGCACAACAGATAATTTGGTGGTTCTACCATGATGGATTTTGTAGTATACCTAGGTGGGATAATATAGGGTACAGAGGGAGGTACCCAAGGGAATAATGTAATAATGGGATGGACCATAGTTAATAAACAAAGTGGTTAACCCACATCATGTAAGGGACCACAAGTAGTTAGCAATAATGTGATAAGCCCATTGTATTAGATATATGGTATTGAGAGACCCATGGTAATGACCCATGGTATTGTATGTATGAAGCCTATATAGAGGCTAGATACTCCCCATGGAGATATGTCAAGGAATATTGTATTGGAAAGCATATGGCTTGTTGAGTGTTCTCCTTCCTTAAGGAGTGATTATATGGTGTTACCCTACCTCAAGGGTTTTGATTAATAAAATTTTGAAGTTCATCTATTTCTTTCTTGTTATTCTAGGTATATTCTCCATTTCCATACATTTGAGGTTAGATCTATTACAAGTGGTATTAGAGACAAGTCAAATCTATTACAAGTGGTATGTAATACATTTGACCTGGAAATATAAAAATATAGAAATGGGCCCAAGAATAACAAGATCGATCTAATAATATAAATGAAAATGCTTCTCTTTATTGATATCAAACCCTTGAGGTAGGGTAACGCCATACAATCACTCCTTAAGGAAGGAGAACACTCCACAAGCCATATGCTTGTTCATACATTATTCCTTCACATCTCTCAATGGGGAGTCTCTAGCCTCTATATATGATCAATACATACAATACCATGGGTCATTACCATGGCTCTCTCAATACCATATATCTAATACAATGGGCTTATCACATTATTGCTAACTACTTGTGGTCCCTTACATGATGCGGGTTAACCACTTTATTTATTAACTATGGCCCATCCCATTATTACTTTATTCCCTTGGGTACCTCCCTCTATACCCCATACTATCCCCCCTAGGTATACTATAGATTTTTCATGAAATCAAGTACTAATTGTGTGTTGGTGAATACTTTTGGATTAATTCTATTTTTACAATTAACCATTCATTTTGAGGAAAAAAGGAGTTGTTTCAGACGTGGGATGTTATTCCATGGTCAATTAATTTTACAAATCAACAAAAATAAATCAAAAAGGGGTAACTAGGCATGAAGGTTTAGCAAGCAACCATGAACTACAATATACATTTTGGCGAACCAAGGACTTAACATACATCAACCAATCTCCCTGGATGTTATGTTTGGTGTATCATGGTATACAAGGTGACAAACTTGGTTAACTATGGATGGATAACAGCCTATAGGGGACTTCAAAAGTATACTCGATGGCATGTGGGAGTGTAGTCTATAGTAGTTTTTTCTAATACGTAATCATTCGATGAGAGTGTTCCTTTATAGTTTTCATGCATGGAGCATCATCTGATATACCTGAAGGAAAGTGGAGAACGATCCTATACACTTACTTATGCAGAATGAGAATTCACCTCTGGGATTCTTTAACGATGTCGGAAAATGTCTCTAGCCTAGACCTCTAGATGTTTTCATTAATATTCCAAATGCTCCTTAGGTTAATTGAGATAAATTTTAAAGTTGATCTTGACTTACGTTTCAGTTTCAAGGCTCAAAAATCGATGTCACCTGAACACACCTATGATGTAACTAATATGAAAAGATGATACTTATGATTTCAATGAAAGCTATCTCGTGTAGGGAAGAAGTGCAAACATTGATGCAACAATCTAGCTTCCTAACTAGATCTTTCAATTCCACAATTCCAATGCAACAATAAAAAATTAAATGAATTTTAATTCACTAAAGTTCACCTACATGATTTTTTTTATTATTTTCAAATGAATGAAGATGCACTTATCAACTTTCAACACCAAGCAATGTAATCTATGGTCAATGACAATCACAAAAATGTCTTTCTAGTACAATGTAACCTAATGCAATTTCCAAAAGTAATGATCAATCTTGAGATGAAGACTTAACAAATGCAAATGCACTTCCTTTCTCGTTTCGAAAAGAACTAAAAAATGCTTATCACATAGCATATCAATAATACATGCAAGTAGAAAAATAGTAAATTTCAATTACCCAAAGAACTAAAGATTTGACCAAAGTTCATTTTTACTACTTAAACATGGAACATACTTTTGCAAACCACAAAGAACCTAACAATAATAAGTCGAAAGTATGTGCACACAGAGCAAGAGAAAGACTTAAGAGATCAAGGCATTCTAGGTTTTCTATCAGAAAGCCTAAAAAAATCTCATTTTTCAGGACCAACGCAATTGTAATGGTCAAAATACGTGCTGACAGGGTCTTCAACATGACTGTAATCACAAATTTCACACTGACAATGCTCTATTTCTCATGAAAATGACATTGGATGAGAAAAAATTAGGAGAAAACAAACAAAGTTAAACAGAGACCTAGATTTGAAACTCTAAACCATAGACCCCTCATAATGTGGATCCACAATCAATCAAAGTTATGGATCACTAATAGGTTGGCCAAACTTTCCAAAAGAGACCAAAGATAAAGGAGGCTTGAAGGGTTATGTACTCTCTAGTGGAGTTGCCATTTTGTTGTGTAGGAAATCCTTTCTATAAACATAAATGATCCCTCTAGTCCTATGGGAGGATCTAGCAACTACACAAGACAATTACATGCAATCTTTCCTAATTCATATTAGCAAATACAAAGGAGGATAGATTTCCTATCTTTCTCTGATGCTAATACCCTTGATGTTGACCTTGACTCTTTGGCTTCCAAGTTCACGATCTCCTCTTCGCTGGTGTAGATGAGTGCTTGAATGAAAGATCAAGTGGAGACAACAAAACTATGAAAAGCATAACACTTTCCAATACAAATTATGTAACAGATCAAGGAGCATTACAATAAATGGAAAATAATTGACACATTTATGGAAATAAAACATATATTGTATTATTAATAGATGGAAAAGGGAGCATTACACCCAATGAAGCCTTGAGGTTGGAATCCTCCTTCAAGTGAGATTCCAAGTCCAAACCTTAACCTTAAAACACCTTTTCTCCTTTGTAAATGGGCATCATCTAGGCACAATTCAGCAGTAGGATGGCAACCAACCATCAGTGGAAGGTGGGCAATTCATTTATAGGGAAGGAAAGGGAGTTGAGGATCCATGAAAATAGGGAGGAGTTCCATATCTCAAGGGAGAGATCCATGGAAAGAGGATCTAGGGCCAAGAATGGGAGGTCTCGTTCCAATCCTCATCAACCTGAAACCATGTCATCGTTCTCAAGCATTCTAGTAGGAGAAGCTTCTCCTCCATTTTGAGAAAAACTACCTGAAGAGGACTAGCACAGATTTTCTTGATAAAATTGGCATTGGCAGCGCTAGGAATGTATGATGCAACAAGTGATCACCACAGGTTACTAGTTATGCCATGTCACTCTAACTTGCAACATGGTACCTATGTGGTGCCTACATGGTGCCCATATGGCATCCATGTCATAGTCCACCTAGCATCTTTCGACTTGTTTATTTCCAGAGTCACTTATGCAGAGGCCCCATTCAAGTGATAGGAAATACTCTCTAAGGATCATTCACCCCTCGTATACATACATAAGGGGTAAGAAAGACCCTCAGTGCCACATCACCCCAGGAATAAAATATTGACAAAATTTCTCTCAGTTCCCATAGAATTCATTGGAGTAGAAGCATGTGGGTTATGTGGACCCTTCCTCCATGTGTTGACTTATCTTTCATCACAATTGCACTCTTGGGCTCCACCTTGCCACTTTATCCT
Organism: Pinus taeda; assembly: GCA_000404065.3. Taxonomy (NCBI): domain Eukaryota; kingdom Viridiplantae; phylum Streptophyta; class Pinopsida; order Pinales; family Pinaceae; genus Pinus; species Pinus taeda. The sequence goes on from APFE030430443.1 coordinate 121,060, forward strand.
AGCCTATTACACTTGTGATAAATTAAAAAATGGCAGCGATATGTGGAAGCTCCACCTAGCCATATCACTATGTCAACTCTGCTACAAGTGCCCCAGCCAATCACATGGGGTTAGGATCCCTTACAATTATGCATGTGGGCTCCACCCCAACCTCCTCACCCTGGGAATAAAATCCTGATGGGATTGTACCAAACACCATGAAAAAATGTTGGGGTGGCATCATCGACTTTTATCGCCAGGGTGAGGCCACACCCTCCTTATGGATCCACTCTAGGAGTGCCACACATTACCCATTTACCGGCCACTTGGCCCCAATTCTAGCTGGCACATGTCTTGCCTCCCATATTGCCACGTCACCTAAGGCCACATTGCCTATAACATTGGCCATGGGTCCCAACGATCTTCTGTTGTGATTGTAAAATTCAATTACAAGTTATAGTTAATTCAGGTTCCTCTACCTCAATATGATGGATGTCTAGCCACAACCCCACCAAGAAATGTCATTTTGATGATTAATTTCCTGCATGGTTGTACCAGTCTCCCTTTGAAATCTCTAGGGTAGATCTTCCTAGACACATGGACAATGCTAGTACTCCAGTGACACCCAATGATTTAGATCTCTTCAACCTTTGTGCCCTTGGTCATCACTCTTGGTCATATGATTTTTAGGGAGTCTACTTCCCTCCTCCTTTGGCAAATCAAATTCAACCCCTACTGTATACATAAATGTGTTTTGGATTTTTCCTCGGCCTTGGTGCTTGGTCACGATGCTCAATCACATGGACCTATTTTAACTCAAAGGTCAAGCCCTTAGTTCCTTAAGGCCTAGCCCCTTTCTCAATCCCATAGGAGCATGTATACATATAGTGGTGAAACTCTTTAGATCTATCCCTCCTAAGATTTTAATGGACTCATCCTGATCCTCTCTCTCTCTCTACACACACACACAATGTGTTATCCCTTCTGAGCTTTATGTAACTACTCAACCCAACTTGGCCTATAGCCTGCAAAACATATATATGTATAATATATACATATATATAAATTAATACTATCCCTCTTGAGCTTAAATATGCCTTGTCCTAGCCTAACATTACATATTTACGTGTTTGTATAAAGGAAATTTGTTCCTCCTAAACTTTACAATTTATAAACCAAGGCTTACTAGCCACATCATTTTCATATAGTCATCCAATTAATTAATAGAGGTTGTTTATCTCTCCATACATAGGCCATTTAGATCAAATTGCATGTTCACAATGGACACATGAATAAGCCCATTCCTAGTAAAATATTTATGGTGCACATCTATATAGGAAATCACATTCCTTGTTGTTAACACGTGCAGTTTATCAACATAGTGGCCAGATATCCAAACATTTCAACAAAAGTAATTAATCATTAACAGATATTACCCATCTCTTCATGCTCACGAAACTTAGGTTAATTTCAAGCTCAGAAATATTTACAGGAAATGAGCCATTTCTTAAAATATTTACAAAAGATATTGATATTCCTCATTCATGTAGGAAACAACACTCATCAATATTATTATGACATTGTTTCAACACAATATACAAATACTTGATAAAAACATGCACAAAGACATAATATAATACTTATATTTTAAAGAGATTTGGCAACTAATATTGGGGCTGCAACTCTCCACCCAACCTTAGACAAGATACAACCACATTTACTTGTAGCTGTCACCCCCAAGCCAAATTTCAGTGCTTAAGGTGGACTGATTTTAAGAGGAAATTTAACCAATATTAAGAGATGAAATAGGATGTCACAAGGCTACCCTACCTATATCCACCAACTACACAAGCTTCCACTAAGCCTTTCCATACTTTATAGGCATGATTAACACCCATTCTAGGATACCATAGTACAAAGAATGTTAGCTCACATTAAGGAGAAGAGAGTCCACTTTAAGGGAAGTTTCATTGGCTAGATAAGCTACTAATGGGTAAAGAGATCATCTCTCCAGGTACTTCATTAGTGTGTCAAGCACTAGATATTCAACCCCAAGGAAACTCTTGGTGGTTCATCAGCCCTCACAAATACTTGAGTGTCTCTCCCAATCTAGTAGTTTCATCAATCCACAAGCTTCCATAGGGTTCTTCAACCCTTAGGCAAGCCACAACTCTCTATATTTTTTCCACCTAGTAAGCCTCTTGAGGTTTCCTTAGTTGGATGACTTTCTCAAGAACTTGATCACTATGATATTGGTTGTTGTTCTCTCTTTACACCTCTGACCCTTAGAGGAATTTCTCCCAATGCTCACCATTGTTATTTTCCACTGCCCAAGCGTGAATGAATTCTCTCCTCCCTCGTTGACTTGTTTCGCACTACCCCAATAGACTAACCATACATATTTTCATTGAGTTCTAGATCACTATGATATTAGTCATTATTCTGTCTTTACACATCTGACCCTTGGAGGAATTTCTCCTAATGCTCACCATTGTTCTTTTCCACTGAAGGAATTTCTCCCAATGCTCACCATTGTTCTTTTCCACTACCCAAGCGTGAATGAGTTCTCTCCTCCCTCGTTGATTTCTTTGTATGCTGCCCCAATAGACTAACTGGTGAGCCCTGGTATTGCACCAAGAGTGATGCAACTCCCTAGGGATCCTTAACTCTATTTATCAACTCAGAGTTCGTACAAAATTCGAAGTGGCAATGCTACATACACTATAGATGGAATTCTACTCATGCCACTCCCAACTAGTTCATTTGATCAATAGGGATCCAAGACCATTCTTCTACTAAATTAGGGGGAAATTAACTATTGGAAGTGCAATTCAAAAGCTAGCTCTAATGTAGAAAAATTAAATTCTTTTCAAATCCTAACTTGGAGATGCTACCAACTTGTAAATGTTACCGAATCAATTCATGAAAGAACACACACGCTATACTACCTGCACAAAGGAAACTACACTATTTGCAATGAAACATCTAGCTATCAAATTCACTTGTAAATAGGAAATTATCCTACCAAATCATATCTCAAGATTTCATGCATCGTCTATCTAATTCAAACTTGCATATAAAGTAATGTTCTACTTGTGCTAAATCTGTGATAAAGAAGCTAATGTTATTTTATCTTGTAGTGAAGGAAAAAGGATGGTTGGAATGGCCTAGGTGTTTCCTTTGATCATGGATTCCAAGCTGGCGGATCAACCTACTCCTAGACTAAGTCAAACTTGAATCACAGTTCAAAACAAGGGCAAAACAGGCTGTTATAGGCATGCTAAAGGAAGTTGTTACAGGATCCTAGTATTGTTATAGGAAGGTATGTAATGCTGCAGGAAGGATGTCGAGAGGGCTTGGAAGCTAAGAACAATGAGATCAAGGGATGGAAAGGTGGATGGAGGTTCTAGTAGATGGATGAAAGGTGGACAACACCCCTAGCCAAGCTCAACATTTCAAGAAGGCATGTTTTGGACTAAGAGGACTGCTCACGGTGACTTAAGAGACAGAGCTCAAGAACAACATTTGAGATTTGTCAAAATAGGGTGGAGAAGTCCTGGATGGAGATGGTGAAAAGGCCCCTTTCCTGTAGATCCAATAGTCTTGCAACATCACATGCACATGCTCTCTTATCATTCACAAAATATCATAACCAATGGTGGAAAAGATGAGTAATTTAAAAACTATCTAACTTATGCAAAAAACTCTAATCTATGCAATGAATCAACTTCTAAGCTACAAAAAACATGTGCAAAACAAGATAACTAATATAGACCTTTTTCCAAGAAATCATAAACATAATATTTTTGGGTTGTGATTGTAGATTCCTCTATTTATGCTCCCATGAGAGAGATGAGATAGAAGTAGCAATCGTACGATTTTTGAGGAATTATATTCTAATAAAATGCAGCAAGCTAACAAACATTCTAAGTGAAAAAGTAATACCAATACACAAGAGGGACCTAAGATGTTGGGGTTGGGCCCAAACCCAAGAGCCTCAGCCCTCTAAAAATAACTCAGTGATGGATCAATAAGAAACTTCTCATTATCAATGCATCAATGTCAAATACATCACATAACAAGTCAAAAATAACAATAACAAGTGCTTGAGCTCAATAGATTTTTAGTTGAAACCAAAGTTTGAATCCTAATGAGATCTTTCACATGTTTATTTATAAAAAAGGGTATCTACCAACAAATCCCTAGAAAATGGAGATGTGTGTCTCCTAAAACTCAAGAAAGGTGGGTCTAGATCTCCTTGAACTACACTTGCTTGGCTGCCAATGACCTCGTCCTACTTGACTTCCAATGATGTCAATATGATGAGAGATAAAGTGGTGATCTTGGTTGATTGAGGGAGTTAAGGAGGTGGACAACCTCCTAGAATCTCTCCATGTTGTCTACTCTGAGCTCCTGCATTGAAATTATCTCAAAATTGCTCCATTTCCCACATTTAAACCATATTAGGCCACATGACATAGAAAAACATATTTCACCCCTCTCAAAAATTGTAAATAAATGTGAGAAAGAGATATTTCTAAAGCTATATGATGGCATTATGACCCTTATGATATACCTATTGATGAGCCTTATCATCACCCCCCTACTGAAACTGTTGCTAGTACTCTAAGCAACTTAGTCATCTATGTACATGTCTTTCATGGCCCTGGTGGCCTCTCTGACATCCGAAGGTTCCTTAGATGGTGTTCCTTCTTAAGGATATAAGCCTTCATTATTTTCTATTTCTATCAACTCCTTCCTCTCCTCCTCTTCATTTCTTCTTTCCTGTAGGCCTAGCAGCAAGGGTGGATTGAGCTTGAGTCCAATATAGTTGAATTTTAATCTTTGCATGAGTATTTTGTACAGGGGTGCCCTTTCCAATGCATTCCTCAACCTTTCAGGAGAGTGATACTCCCTGATCTGTAGACTTTGGGGTAAGGCATTCCATCTTCTTTGGTAGGCTTGCTAGCTTTCCGTCCTTAACAACTTGAGCGTGTCTGCAAAATGTGAGATGGCTTGCTCTTGGGTGGTAAGGTATTTTGGTGCTAGATCAACATCATTGGAGATGATGTTATGATTTCTAATGACAACCATCAGGATTATATACTCTTCCCTAATATATAATGGTTCTTTTTCTTCATTTTCCATTACTTTCTTTACCTCCTTAGCTTTGGCCTCCTCATGAGTCATCCAAGACGCTAGGTTCATTAGTTGCATATCCCCCAACTTTGCATTGGGATCCCAAATATTCATCTCAGTCAAGGTGAGGTTATGCATGTAAAACTCAGACAATTTTGTTATGTCTTATATGCTACTTTGGTCACATAATTCAAAGAATTGTTTGTAATTTTGAAATGGCATAGATCCATGTTTTGTTAGGGTCTTGATTTGGAATTGCATTCACTGCTCTTTGAGAAAGAGTGCATAAGACTTGGATGGTTGTCTACACTATAATGCCTCCATAGAAAGGCTTGCCATTGTGGTCAGTTGGGTTTCCTTCTCCTGCAGCTTCTCCCTAAACCATCTATTTTCTTCCTATAGTTGTTCCCTCATTATGAACTCTCTCTCTTAGCTCACTTAATTCTTTACCCATTTCAAGGACCTTTTCTTCCATGAGGCCTACATCTTCCACCGTTCTAGACTTAACAATTTGCATCCATCTGTGGGTTCTTCCTACTTATTCTTCTAGTTCAAAGAAAAGTGGGATTGCAATTTTTTTGGGGAATAACTCTCCCTCCTTCAATGAATTTATAATAGGAGCTAAAACTAGGCTATGGACTAGGCTCTTAGAGCTCTAGGAAGTCCCTCTCAATTTTTTTGGGGATATGCCCCTTCTTGTAGTTGTTGTTTCACCTTCTACCCCTCCTGTAGCTCATTTTTCTCCTCCTATAACACCCTTTGTTCTTCCTGTAGCACACTTTGTTTTTCCTTTTGCATGCTTTATTTTTCCTGTAGTTTCCCCTTTCCTTTTTGTTGGAAGGTGACAGGTGTCTTGGGTTGTTTGAAGGAGGTTGATTTAGTGGTGGGCCTCTTTACAGATGTTATAGGAGTCTTTGATATGGATTTTGGAGAGGTGACCTCTTCAATTTTTCTTTCAGTGGACCCCATCTCCTCTTTCTTACTTGGGAACTATTCAATTGAGATAGGGGCCTTTTTGGGAGTTTGAGGCCTTCCTTTCTTGACCCTGGTGCTCTTCCTGGTCTTAAAGTAGAGGGGATCTTGCCTTTGCCTCTTCTTTTTGGGTTTAACTAGGGTGATCAAGATAACTAAGGTTGCAACTACCTCCTTTTCATTAGGTCATGGAGACAAACTTGTTTGCTCTGTGGATACCTCTGCTTCTCTAGGTTCAATATTTTTCCTGTTTCTCCCCCTCTTCCACTTCATCTTGCTCTCTTTCCACTTTTGCCTCTGGTTCTTCCTCTTTCCACTCTGTATCTATCTCTCTTTCCTCTTCTGCCTTTCCCCCTCTTCTTCTTCTCCCTTCCCCTCTCTTCCTCCAATATTAGAGGCTAGGGTCTCACCTAGTGTGAGGGGTTGTGTGTCAATGAAGGCCTCTCTCTCCATGTCTATGAATTTGGACCAAAGGATAGGGATCCTTATTTTTTTCAAGGCATCCACCACTATCAGTTTAATGAGGCCATGGCGGCCTAGGTGTTGGTGTTTTCCCTCTCTCACTTTTTGACTCATGTCCCTAATGGATTGTAGGAGGAAGTATGGTACACTTAGTCTTTGAGCCAAGGGTAATTCTGCTTGAACCCTGAGTTCATGAAGTAATCTAAAATGGTAACCATAGACCACACTCAGCCTTCATTCATAGGAGATGTATTTTAGGATACGGTAGACCGCCTCATCCCAAGGATAGGGTAGGATTTCCCTCCTAACTCCATTCTTGTCTTTGATAGGTTTTTCATTGGTAGTGAAGAAGTTATATTTAGAAGTAAAATTGGTGGTTTTGTCTTCTCTGCCCCATTTAATCCCTAGGGGTAGGCTTGTCACCCTGCTAATTAGCTCAGGGTTGAGTGAAATAGCTAATCCCCTCGCCATAATGGTGGCACTAACTTCTATTTGTGAGTTTAGGGCCATGGAAAATTCAAATGCAATGTCATCAACATATCCCTTCAATAGTTCAAATAATCCTAGCCACTGGTGTCTTCTAAAAATCTCTACCATAGGAGGGTGGAGATGGATTGTTTTAGTGTCTGAGGAATCCCTTCTATTAAATCCTCCCCCCATCTCTTCTCTATGTTTTCAACTAAGTGAAGGATAGATACTTCCTGCAATAGATTTGATGTGTAATTCAATGGTAGTAGAGGGTTGAGATCTCTGGTTGATGATAATTACTATATGTCCTCTAATCTACAACTAAAAAGTATCTTTCATTTCACAGATTGACTGATACTTCCTGTAGAATTTAAAGTGCACCAACATACAAGTTATGGATGGATGAAGGAGAGGGTGCACTTACTTTTTCCCACATGGCCTGGAATAAAGATAATAAATTGGAGACCAATTCGACCCTTGGTAGCATCCCTTCACCCTTTTAGTCTTCCTGTAGCAGGGCCTTCCTATAGCATTTGCAGGCTACTTGTAGATTCCTCCTATAGAAATGGCATAATAGGGTTTGAAACTCCTCGATGGAACCCTGAGATTGTCCTCACCTTAACTGTTTCTGAAATGAGTGTAAATGCAAAATAATTCAAGCCACAGTACATAATATGCCATTTTTGGCTTAGATTAGGAGTGCTATGACGACTTGGCAAACACACAAGGTTTCCTCTTTTGGACCATTGTCCCCACTTGGAGTAATTATTCCCTCGTTCCTCATAATCAATGCCCACTATCTATGATCCTAACTTGACTCATATGACACCTCTACATTGCATGCATGCTTACCATCACTTTTTGTTTACTGGTCGAGGGTGGGTAAGTTAACTAGCCACCTCCAACTTATTAAAATACCTCCTATTAACATTTACACATTTTTCGTTATTTACACATATGGAGGAGATGAGAGTTTTCCATACCTGTGCCTACCTCATGATTAACTGATGCAAGGATGTGCATGCTGGAGCTGGACCTTTTTATTGTCATCAAGGAAGTTGAATTGTTGTGTTTTTTTCTTTCTTGTATATATCTTCTTTGCTCCTCATGGTATTTGACTGTTGTTGTTGCTATGTGTGCAGGTGCCTTGTTGATGTCCAAGCTGCTACTGCTAGTGTAGAGTTCTACTAGGAGTGGTATGACAACTGCAGAGTGCCTCATGAGTTGGTATCACCCCCCTACTGATGAGAAAAATAATATTATGGCTTTCTGTGAGGTTTGCATAGGCTTCTACAGGAGGAGGTTCTTTTCCTGTAGCAGTCATTTTCTTCTCTTCTAGGGTCTTCAAACTGCATGAGGATGATGAGAGGGGATGTAAAGGGTCTAGAGGATGATGCTAGAACTATGAGGGAGTGGTGCAAATTTGTCAAAATCGAGAGGATGTGCTTCATGTGTTTCTAAAGAATTTTTTACAAGGATAAGACAAAGTGGAGGAATTTTAATGAAAAATATAATTTTTTATGAACTGGGATGGATAAGTGATGGATGGATGGTAGAACATGGTGGGGGAACCTTATTCATCCTTGGAAATTTCATGCATATCTCCATCCTATATCTTTTTGGAGCCCACCTGTAGGACTACAGGACCTTCCAGTAGCACTACAGGTCCTTCTTGTAGCAATTACAGGTCCTTCCTGTAGAAAATTGAAGAGGGGGTGAAACTTGAATTTTGAGCTAATGGGATGATGGGGAGTGGTGATCACATGAGTTTGGATGGTGGATATGAAGTGGATGGAGGGAGAAGTGGAGAGAATATTGAGGACGTTGGCCCTGTAGTTATGGAATCCACCACTGTCTTCAATCCTGCAAAATGACAAAAGAAAATAACAGACATGTTGTAGATCAATGTCCTAGGCTTTTTCCTTTGTTTTCTTCCTTCTCTCTCTTTTTTTTTTCCTTTTCTTGTTTTTTTTTTTTGAGACACACAGACTACCTTAGGAGATGTTTTCAACTTGTATGTTTGCCCTAGGCACCTCAAGAGAGGTTTCACCTAGGGATCTTTATTTTTTCTTCTTTTTATTTACTCCTGGGCTGTCTCAGAGAGGATTTCAACCCAAAAGTTGGCCTCAGATGCCTCATAAAGGTTTTCATCCAGACCTTTTATTTTCTTTTCTCTTTTTTTTCAAGAAATTATCTATAAATGTTGTGGACTAGAAGCTATGACACTTCCAATCACCTTGACCTCTCTGGTGATGGTTCTGATGAATTCTTATTGCGACATAGGTTTTCAGTATACCTTCAATCTATAGCCATTGACAAGCAAGGGAATCCCTTCCTCATCAATGGTCATGATTTGAAAAGTTCCATTGTCATGGCATTTCTATATTAGGTATGGGCCTAACCATATTTTCATCAGTTTTCCTTTGAAATCCATGAACCTAGAGTCATATAATAATGCCCAATCCCCTTCCTAAAAAACTTTGTCCTTGATATGCTTGTCATGCTAAACCTTCCTCTATAATTGTATAAATTTAGTGTGTAGAAGGGTCTGCATTCTGAACTAATCCAAGCCATTCAATTGGAGCAACCTCTCTTGTTGTGCTTTGGTGACATATAAGTCCAATTTGGCTACCATTCTCAAAGTATTATACTCAAAATCAATAGAGAGCAAAGCTTTCTTTTCATAAACCAGATCATATGGAGTGAAACTAGTAGTTGTCTTCCAAGTTGTGTTATAGGCCTAAGTGGCCTCCACTAATTTTTCTGCCCAACCCCTTCTGACGTTTCTCACAACCTTGGTGAGGATGCTCTCCAATGCCCTATTTTTAACCTCTACTTGTCCATTTCTCTAAGGGTGATAGGTAGTAGATTTTCTTTGTTTGATATGATGTTGCCTTAAAATATTCTCGATCAGAGGTGATGTGAATTGAGATCCATGATCAATGACTTTCTCTCTGGGGTACCCAAATTTGTAGAAGACATTTTCCCTTAAGAATTCAACCAATTCCTCCTCTGTTTCTTCCTTGACAACCTTTGTCTCAACCCACTTTGTCAAATAATCAGTCCACACAATGATGTACATTTTCTGCCCTAATGGTGGATCAATTGGCCCAATGAAATCCATGCCCCACTTGTCAAATGGTTCTAAGGCCACCTGAGGTTGTAGGGGAATTTCATCCTTGGGTGTGGGTTTCCCCATCCTTTGGAACTGATCACATATACTAGTACACCTTCTTGCATCTTGGTGGAGAGTGGGTCAATAATAGCCATCTTGTAGAGCTTTGAAAGTTGTTCTCTTGGAAAAAAAATGAACTCCACATGGCCCATCATGACAGGATGAGAGGATTTCAAAGACTTCCTCTTCCCAAAAACATCTCCTTAAGATATGATTTGGTCCCATATTGAGGAGATTGCCCCCAATCCAAGTGAAAGGGCCACTTTTCCTTACAATTATTCTATTCTTCCTAGATGACAAATTTGGAGGAAATCCTACACCAACTAGGTATTTGGCCATGTCAGTAAACCATGGAGAGAGAACTAAGATATAAAATAAGTGCTCATATGGAATTTGATCATCGATCATCCCTTCATTACTTGCAGGCAAAGTAAGTCTAGACATAAAATATGCAATTACATTTTATTTTCCTAGCTTGTCAATGATAGTTAAGTCAAATTGTTGTAACAATAGCAAGCATCTAATATTTCTAACATTCAAATTAGGCTTATTCATCAATTATTTGATAGTTTCATGATCAGTATGCACAAAATTTTGGTATCCAGTGATGTAGTATCTGAATTTGGTCAAGGTGTGTACAATAACTAGGAGTTCTTTCTCAGTTATAATGTCGTTCAATTCAACCTTATACAAATTTTTACTAATGAAGTAAATGTCATAAGGTAACTTACCATCTATTTGTCCCAATGTTTCCCCCACAACTTTGTCAGATGCATCGACATGGATATCGAAAGGCAAAGTCCAATTTGAGCCCCTAAGTATGGATGCAATGGTTAATTTCTCTTTCAAAATCTCAAGGGAATCTTCATAGCTATCTGTCCAGCAGAATTTTAAGTCCTTGGTTAGCAATCAAAATAATGGTGAGGCCACCTTGCTAAAGTCCTTGATAAACCTCCTATAATACCCAACTAAGCCCAAGAAACTCCTAACATCCCTCTACTTTTGAAGAGTAGGGACCCTTTTTATGATGGCAATTTTGTCTGGGTCCACTTGTATTCCCTCCTGAGATATCGAATGGCCAAGGACAATCCCTCCATTCATTAAGAATTCACACTTCTTAGAACTAAGCAAGAGGTTCATTTCAATGCACTTCTTCAGGACCTTTCCCAAGTTAGAGAGATCCTTTAGGAAATCACACCCATAGGGAGTGAAATCATCCATGTAGATATCTACAGAGTCATGGACCAGCTCAACAAAGATGCTCAAAATTGCCCTTTGAAAAGTGGAAGGGGCATTACACAAACCAAAAGGAATGACCCTATAAGAAAAGGTACCCCAAGGACATGTGAATGTAGTTTTGTCTTGATCCTCAAGGTTGATCTAGATCTGATTGTAACCACTGAATCCATCCAAGAAAGAGAAGAACTTCTTCCTTGCAAGACCATCTAAAATTTGATCAATGAAAGGTAAAGGGAAATGGTCTTTCTTGGTGGCTTTGTTCAATTCTCTATGATCCACACAAATCCTCCACTTCCCATTCTTATTTGGCACCAAAATTAGAGGGGACACACACTCACTATCTAAGATGGGGTATGTGAACCTTGCATCCAATAACGTTTGCAACTCTTCCTTTACTATGTCCTTGAGGGCTGGGTTCATTCTCCTCTAAGGTTGGAGCACATGTTCCCTCCTTGATGTAGATGTGATGAATACAAACCAAAGGATGCACCCCCTTCATTTCTTTATAGTTCCAAGAAAAAGCATATAAGTGCTCTCTCAACATGTCGCACAACTTCTCGCTTGGTTGGATGAGAGAGTGGGGTTAATATTCACGGTTCTAGATGGACCGAATTCTACAACTTTGACATGGGTGGGACTTAGGTAAACTAAGCATAATTCAGTCCAAGGATTACCCTCAGATTCCTTTACAAGCTCAATAAGAGGCATGGTATTGGGGTGTTGGTTCTAGAGGATTTGGTCAATGAGGTCATGTTCATCAGGTTGCCCCCTCCTATAACAACATCTAGGGTATATATTGGATGGGATGTTGTATGATATACTTCATATTCCTCCTCCTCTTCTAACCATAGGCATAAGTCATGCTCAATGGATGGTTGAGTGGGAGGATACAATACCAATTGTTTGGACAAATGCCCATTCTTAATGGTCATGTTCCCAGCCTTGAAACTTATGTAAGCATAAACAATGGCTAACCATTGCCATCCCATGATGAGAGGATAACCATTGAATTTGGTTTTGGGCTAGAGAACCAAGAAGTCAGTAGGATACTCCTAGGAGTCAATAGAGACCATTACATCCTCAAAATCTCCCTCAGGAACCGCTGTGGATCTATCTGCAAGTTGAATAATTGTAGTGGTCTTTCATAAGGATCCTTACAGTTTTAGTTTTAGCATGGTTTATTTATTCATCACATTGATTGCAACCCAATATCAATCAAATTTTGAGGGAAAATGATGCCATCAATGTGCACATCTACCACTAGACTTCTAGGGTCTAGATATTTTGGACAAATCACTCTCCCCAGCATCAAATCATATAATTGACCAATAACATTGATGGTGGTGTTAGAAAATTATATATTACAAAGTAATGGAACACATAAAGTATTGCAGAAATATAAACACATAAAACACATAAAACAAGAGAGACACAGATATATGTGGTTCACCCAATTTGGGTTACGTCCATGGAGAAACAACCATTCCTTCCTTTTATATTATCGAGAAAAATGAAGAGATACAACCTATAACAAATCTACTGTAATTCCCTCTTCGCTCTGAATCTCCTCTCTCTTCCTAACTTAGAATATAGATCTACATAGACACAATACAATTCCCTCATATATAGCTAGGGTTTGCCTTCTAGGGAAAAAAACTCTAAATTAAACATAACTTCTACCGTCAGATCTCTGCCTAATGAACAACCCAAATTGACTAAGAAATTACAACATTTTACAAGGAAATTTTACATCTATCTTTAGCTTCGAGGGTGCTGCCCCTGATCCCCTACCAAGGGGGGCTCCCAAAGGTCACAACCGCCCCCCTTAGACCCCCTTGCAGTGAATATTTTACGGGCGGCGTTGCCGCCCCATTACGAATTGGGGTCTAATGCGACAATACCTTTGAATACAGAAGATAATCAGGCTCCACACCCAACAATCTCCCACTTGGAGACTGATTATAGCAACTCCACCGCTGCTTCATTTTCTAGACAATGACTCCACTTTGAACTTGGTTGTTTCTTATCTTCTTCATCATACTTGAAGACCAATGGAAACTAAGTAGATTCTTAGTTTCTCCCTGGTTACAACTTTTGTTAACATATCTACAGGATTCTGGCTAGTGTGTATCTTTTCCAGCTCCAACTATCCATCTTCCAACGCTAACCGTATGAAATGGTACTTGAGCTGTATATGTTTAGTCTTTGAATGAAATGCAGAGTTCTGTGCAAGATGTATGACACTCTGGTTGTCACTATATAACCTGCCCAACTCCTGTTTCTTACCCAATTCATCCAGAAACCTTTGTAACCAAATCATTTCTTTACTAGCCTTTGTAGCAGCAACATACTCTGCTTCTATTGTTGAGATTGCAACAAAAATTTGCAGTTTTGAGACCCAACTGACAGTTGTTCCACCTACAGTAAACACATACCCTGTGATGCTCCTCTTGTTATCTCTATCACCCACCATATCTGCATCAACATATTCCTGTAGAGAAATGTTTGAACCACCAAAGCATAATGCTTGATTTGTGCTACCTCTCAAATATCTAAGAATCCACTTCACCGCCATCCAATGTTCTTCTTTTCCTGGATTTTTCATGTACCTACTTACAACTCCCACTACATGTGTAATATCAGGCCTTGTGCAGACCATTGCATACACTAAGCTTCCAACTGCTGATGCATATGGAACTTTAGACATATGTTCCATTTCTTCCTGAGTCTTGGGACACTCCTCCTTACTTAATTTGAAATGGCTAGCCAAAGGTATACCAACTGGTTTTGCATTTTGCATATTAAACCTTTTCAATACCTTTTCTATATACTCACTTTGAGACAATGTTAATTTGCGATTCTTCCTATCTCTAGTTATTCTCATACCAAGGATTGTTTTGCAGCACCCAAATCCTTCATTGCAAATGAGTTCGCCAATTTTCTTTTGAGCACATTTATTTCCTGCATGTTAGAACCTGCAACAAGCATGTCATCTACATACAATAACAATATAATATAGCTTCCATCATTTTTCCTTTTGAGATAAACACAATGATTAGAGTGACATCTAATATAACCTTGTTCAGACATAAACCTGTCAAATTTTAGATACCACTGTCTTGGAGCCTATTTTAAGCCATGCAAGCTCTTCTTCAACTTGCACACTAGCTTCTCCTTCCCTTTTACCTCATATCCTTGTGGCCACTGCATATATATCTCTTCCTCCAAATCCCCATGGAGAAAGGTTGTCTTTACATCTAACTTCTCAAGATGCAAATCTTCAGCGGCTATTAGACTTAAAATTGTTTTCATTGAAGTCATTTTAACAACAAGAGAAAATATCTCATCAAAGTCTATACCCTTTTTCTGTGCAAACCCTTTCACCACAAGTCTAGCTTTATACCTTTTTCTACCTTCATCTTCTTCCTTCAACTTGTAAACCCATTTATTTTGCAATGTTTTTTTACCTGTAGGAAACCTGACTAACTCCCAAGTCTAGTTATGTTCTAAGGAGTCCATCTCTTCTTTCATGGCTTGCTCCCACTTCTTGCTGGTTTCTACCTGCACTACTTCTTCATAACACTCTGGTTCACTAGAATTAGTCAACAATACATAATATAATGAAGGAGAGTATCGTTCAGGGGGTCTACTTATCCTAGTAGATCTTCTAACACCACTCTCAGGTGTTTGAGGTTCTTGTTGTTGTTGTGGTTGTTGTTCTAGCTGTTGATAATTATGATTTTCAGGCACCATCACTTTTTTTGTGATCTCTTCAAGCACTGTGTATTCTCTGGTTTTTTTCCTATTTCTTTTCCTGCAGCTGATCCTTATACAAAACCTTTTCATTGAATATGACATCTCTTCTCCTAATGATTTTGTGTTTTTCATAATCATAAAAGCGATAACCAAAATCATTAACACCATATCCAACAAAGGTACATTTCTTTGATTTTTCTTCAAGCTTTGTTCTATTTTCTTATTAATGTGGACAAAGGCTTCACAATCAAAAGTATTTTAAAAAGAGTAGTTTACCTTTTTACCTTTCCATGCCTCCTCTGGAATACCATTATCCAAGGAACTTGAAGGCCCTCTGTTTATTAGATAAATAGTAGTATCTACAACATTTGCCCAAAATTGTAAGGCAATCCTACATGCAATCTCATACACCGTGCACGCTCCATGATTGTTATATTCATCCATTTTGACACACCATTTTCTTGTGGTGTTCCTAGAACTATCTTCTCTCTGCGAATTTCATTCTCTAAACATTATCTATCAAACTCTTTGCTGCAATATTCACCTCCATTGTCTGATCTGAGACACTTCAACTTTTTTCCTGTCTCATTTTCAACCAAAGCTTTCCATTTCTTGAAAGTAACAAATACATCATATTTATTTCGAATATAATGAATCCAGGTTTTTTTGGTTGCATCATCAATAAAAGTAACATAATAATGAGAGCCACCGAGAGATGATACCTGAGCAGGTCTCCATACATCTATATGTATAAGCTCTAATTTTTCACTCTTCTTTTCTTTCCCAACTTTGAGAAATCCGACTCTCTTCTATTTTCCATAAATACAATTTTCACAGAATTCCAAATCAACATGCTTCAAACCTAGCAACAAATTTCTTGAGTGAAGAATCTGCATCCCCTTCTCACTCATGTTCCTAAGCCTATGAAGCCATGATGCCGTATCTTCTCCTGTAGAGGTTAAAGCATTAACAAAATTAGAAATACCATTGCATAAATACAATGTACCAACCTTTTCTCCCTTTGCTATTACCAGGGATCCTTTAGTGACCTTCCAGGGTTTATTTGTAAAAGTAGTCACACAGCCTTCACCTCCCAACTGTGTTGTTGAAATCAGATTTTTTTCATATCTGGAACATGCCTTACCTCCTTCAATAGCCATTGATTTCCATTTTGCTGTTTTATGAAAATTGTACCCATTCCAATGATTTTACAGGGTTTATCATCACCCAATTGAACCTGTCCAAAATCTCCTTGAACATAATCATGAAAATGTTTACTATCAGGTGTGGCATGGAATGAAGTCCCTGAATCTACCACCCAGTCATCAATAATATTTTCTAAAGAAAGAATCAAAGCATGTTGGAAGACATCACCGATCACATTCGCTTCCTGATTTTTTTCTTGTTGCACGTCTCCTTCTTTTCCCTTCCAAGACTTGCAGTCTTTCTTCAGGTGTCCTTTCTTCCCGCATTTCCAGCACACTATCCCTGATCTGAACTTGGATCTACCTTTCCTTGACTTACTGCGATATCCTTGGCTCTTTCCTCTTTCCATTTTTCTTCCCCTAGTCTCTGCAGCCAAAGCATAACCTGATGTCTCATCGGAGCTTTTCCGTCACATTTCCTTGCTAAGGATTGCACCAACAACATCATCAAACTTTAAAGTACTAGATCTAGAGATAGAGTTACTAATGGCCATAACTAAACTATTCCAACTTTCTAGCAATGAACACAGAACTAACAAAGCCCTAACTTCATCATCAAAGGTTACCCCTACAAAACTTAACTGATTGGTAACTGTATTAAATTCATTTAAATGATCAGCAATAGATCCACCTTCTGACATTTTCATATTAAATAAACGCCTCATAAGAAATACCTTATTTGAGGCCAAGGGTTTTTCATATAGTTAGGCCAATGTTGACATTAAACCCTCTGATATCATTTCCTTTGAAATATTAAACACTACCGACACTACTATGCATAGCCGTATTGTTCCAAGTTCCTTTCTGTCGAGAATATCCCATTATGTGTTTGTCATACTTGTCAGCTTCTTTGCCTTTCCGCTCAATGGTTGGTATAGATCTCTCTGATACAGATAATCTTCCATTTTCATCTTCCATAGCTGGTCTACGTCCATGGAGAAACAACCAATCCTTCCTTTTATATTATCTAGCAAACTGAAGAGATACAACCTACAGCAGATTTGTTGTAATTCCCTCTTCGCTCTCAATCTCTTCTCTCTTCCTCACTCAGAATAGAGATATACATAGACGCAATACAATTGCATCATGTATAGTGAGGGGTTGCCTTCTAGGGAAAAAAACCCTAAATTAAACATAACTTCTAATGTCAGATCTCCGCCTAATGAACGACCCAGATTGACTACAAAATTACAACATTTTACAAGGCAATTTTAATCTATCTTTAGCTTCGGGGGCGCTACCCCCGATCCCCCTGCAACGAATATTTTACGGGTGGCATTGACGCCCCATTTCAAACTGGGGTCCAATGCGGCAATATCTTTGAATATAGAAGATAATCAGGCTCCATACCCAACAAGTGGGGGTGTCTCTTTTTCTCTTCCCAAGGTTTTTGAAACATTTCTCTTTGATAAGATTATTGTAGATGGGAACACCCTTAATAGCTTCGAGGAGGGGCATTTTAACACACATATTCTTCAGTTCTTCCAGAAATTCAAACTCTTTTGGGGTGTGTTGGTTAGGATGGATCAATCTCTCAGGAAAAGGAGGTGGATTTTCTTAAGGGTTACTCTCTTCCTTTTCCTCTTCAAGCTCCTTAGGTGGAGATGGAGGTTGGTTATCTAGAAGCACTCTTCCAGTCCTAAGGTTGATTTCTTGAATCTCCACAACATAAGTGGGGTAAGATGTCTCTCCACTGTAGACCTATTGTACTTGCTTGCTATTCGGGTTCAGATTGGGTTGAACAAGCATCTAAGGTTGCTTGGGTGGATTAGGATGAGTGAGCTTTGGTTGAGATGGAAGCAGCAGGTTGGTTGAGTTGAGGCCTCCACCCTTGTGATGATTTATTCCATTGAGGATGTGGAGAATCATATGGCTAAAATGGTTGATTAACAAGTTGGGGAGGATATTGAGGAGCATAAGTCAAAGAAGGAGGTGTGGACCATGATGGATGAGTGGAAGAGTACCAAGGTGGAAAGAGTGCATTATGGTTGGGACGGTAATAAGAGTAAGATGCACCTTGCATCCCCTACTGGTATGGCCGAGGTCCTTGAGGTCTCTTTTGATTTATAAAATAGAGTTGCTAAGCCCCACCTTCTTCCCCTTGGTATAAAATTTTTAATACATGGAAAGAAGGACATTTATCTGTGGCATGGTTTTCCTCACAGATTGAGAAAACCTCTATGACATTTAATGGAAATTCATTTTTGGGGTGCCTTCTAGTGCATTTAGGGCAAAAAATAGCCAAGGCCCTATCTAATTCCTCTTGTCTTCTCTTGATCTACATGGTAGCAATTTGCAAAGCAAAGGTATGAAACATTTCACTTTTAAAGTCCTCCGACATGTTTCCAATTTAATTCTTGATGGATGTTGTGGAGGGAGAGGAACTAACCAAGGATCGACTAGCCCTACCCTTCTTCCTAGCAACCCTAGAGTGGTTATTGAACACTATTTTGATGTCTTCATACAATAGCTGATAGATGTCTCATGCAGACAATATGTTGAGGGTTTCCAACATGTTCTCCTTGATCCCTCGGAGAAGAACTAAATTGATTGATTCAGGATCAAGGGTGCATCTGACCCTCTTATAACTGAGATGGAATCTCTCCTCATAGTCCTCTAGGGATTCATCAGGTCTAAGAGTCATTCTAAATATTTCTTCTTTGGTTTCTTTGGACCTGAAGTAGTCCTTGTACTTGTTGTTAAGGGCTTGTTTCATTTGAGCCCAGTTAGTGATGCTATCCCCAAGAAAACCCATAAACCACCGCAAGGTTGCATCCTTAAGGGTAGATGGGAATAACTTCAACTTCTAGTCATCATAGGTATAGTCATATGTCCTACATACAACAACAAACTCAAACATAAAAGTATCATGATCCTCATAGGTTAAGCCATGGTAGTGAGGAAGGGCAGTAGGGCTTATATTCTTCATTCTAGCCTCTCCATTAGTCTCTCTGATAGGGAAAACCTCTTCATTCCTATTTTTAGCCATGGTCTGGGTAGGTGAAATAGGTTCTTCTCCTTCCCCAATAGGTTCTTCAAAAATATTAGGTTGTTCACCTAAGGGGTCTTCTAACTCCCATGTAGTCAGAGAGGGAAGATAACAGTCACTGAATATGAGTGAAGGTTGACAGTTTGAGGGTGTGGGGGTGTTTGGTAAGAATTTTCCTTGAGTCTCTATTCCTACAAGGCATGAATGAAATTTTTCTTCTTTTATGTGATTTTTTCAAAATTGAGTGCAAATCAGAAAGCAATGCTTAAGAAAAAATAACATCTTCCTAGACACCACCTTGGTAACGAAGCCAAAAAGTGGTGAGACCTAGTATTGCACCAAGAGTGTTGCAACTTCCAAGGGCATCAACTCTATTTATCAATCCAGGGTTCGTACAAACTTCGAGGTGACAATGCTATATACACAGTAGATGGAATTATACTCATGCCACCCTTAACTAGGTCATTTGATCAATAGGGCTCTAAGACCATTCTTCTACTGAATTAGGGGGAAATTAACTACTGAAAGTGAAGTTCAAAAGCTAGCTCTAATGTAGAAAAAGTAAATTCTTTTCAAATCCTAACTTGTAGATGCTACCAACTTGTAAATGTTACCGAATCAATTCATAAAAGAACACAAGAGATATACTACTTGCAAAAAGGAAACTACACTATTTGCAATCAACCATCTAGCTATCAAATTCACTTGTAAACAGGAAATTATCCTGCCGAATCATAACTCAAGATTTCATGCATCATCTATCTAATTCACATTTGGATATAAAGTAATGTTCTACTTGTGCTAAATTTGTGATAAAGAAGCTAACGTTATTCTATCTTACAGTGAAGGAAAAAAGATGGTTGGAATGGCCTAGTTGTTGCCTTTGATCATGGAGTCCAAGTTGGGGGGTCAACCTACTCCTAAACTAAGTCAAACTTGCATCATAGGTCAAAACGAAGGAAAAATAGGTTGTTATAGGCATGCTACATGAAGTTGCTACAAGATCCCTGTATTGCTACAAGAAGGCTTGTAATGCTACAAGAAGGCTATTGAGAGGGTTTGGAAGGTAAGAACGATGAGATCAAGGGATGGCAAGGTGAATGGAGGTTGTGGTAGATGGATGAAAGGTTTGCAACACCCCTAGAAAAGCGCAACACTTTAGGAAGGCCTATTTTGGACTAAGAGGGTTGCTCACGGTGACCTAAGAGACAGAGCTCAAGAACAACATTTGAGATTCATCAATAAGAGGGTGGAGAATTCCTAGATGCAGATGGTGAAAATGCCCCTTGCCTGTAGATCCAACAATCCTGCAACATCATATGCACATGCTCTCTTATCATTTACAAAATATCATAACTAGTGGTGGAAAATATTGTTGGGTTGTGTTATATTCTTTCCATGACTAGTCCACGTAGTTAACCGGGGGGTTAGAAGGGGAGCAGAGCCCCCCCTTCATTGCACATATTGCATAGTGGGGGGAGTCACTGGGAGTTTGAGGGGTGCAGGTAACCCCACTCTATGGGGTCCAGGGCAGCGCCCCAGAAAATTTTGGTTTTGGACCCTTTATTAGGTTGGGCGGACCTACCTATGGTTTTGTGCATGTTTTTTGCACATGGTTTTGGACGTGATGGTTTTCGGTCCATGGTTTTGGATGCGATGGTTTTCAGTCCATGGTATTGGATGCTTCGAAATGTATAAATATTCATTGTAACATTGAAAGGAACATAATGAAAAAAATCAAGCTGGTAGTCCCGGTTTTGGGATCCAGGGGAAAATCTGTGTGTATATGTGTTTTATGTGTTATGCTCTCGCATTATTTATTTTCTATGTTTTAGAATTCGTATGCAGGTAATTTATGTACAGGGTTAAAACCTACATTTGGTATCAGAGCTATTTTGGCTTCAAGGGGACGCCTTTGCTGGTGAGGGGTTTCGCTCGGGCCTGTGGTAGACCCTATTCAATGGGAGATTTGCGGGATCGATTCTGGTGGTGAAAGAAGATGGCAAGCAGTGGATAGATAGAGATCGAGAAATTTAATGGTCAGATTTTTGAGCTATGGAAACTCAAGATGGAGGATTTGTAGGTGGATAAATATCAGTGGATCACGGTAGATCCAGGTACTAAACCAACAGGAGTGTATGATGAAGAATGGAAGAAGTTGGATTGGAAGGCAAAGAGCATAATACGATTGTGTGTCTCAGATTTAGTATTGTTGAATGTATCAGGGGAAGCTATAGCGAAGGCTTTGTGGGACAAGTTAGGGACTTTATACCAATCTAAGTCTCTGGTGAATAAACTATTCCTACGGTAAAAGTTGTATAACCTAGTGATGAAAGATGGAGACTTGGTGACAGAGCATATGAATGCATTTAATACTATGGTAAGTCAATTATCATCTGTTGATATTAAAATTTCAGATGAAGATAAGTGCATCAGTTTGTTGTGTTCTCTACCAGATTCGTGGGATAGTCTGGTTATTGCAATATGTAGCAATGCAATTGCTTTGCAGTTTGATGAAATAGTCTCAGCCTTGCTGATGGAGGAGATGAGACGGAAAAATATGGACAACCAGAATGGTGATGCCT
>APFE030430443.1:146803-159202 GCA_000404065.3 Pinus taeda
CCCTGTGGAAAGAAAACAACAAGTGGGAGAATGTTGGGTTGTGTTATATTCTTTCCACAACTAGCCCACGTAGTTAACCGGGGGGTTAGAAGGGGGGTGGAGCCTCCCCTTCGTTGCGCCTATTGTGTAGTGGGAGGAGTCATAGGGGATTTGATGGGTGTAGGTAACCCCACTTTGCGGGGTCTGAGGCAGCGCCCCAGAAAATTTTGGTTTTGGACCCTATATTAGGTTGGGCAGACCTACCTATGGTTTTGTGCATGTTTTTCACACATGGTTTTGTGCATGTTTTCCGCACATGGTTTTGGACACGATGGTTTTCGGTCCTTGGTTTTGGATGTGATGGTTTTCGGTTCATGGTATTGGATGCTTCGACATGTATAAATATGTATCGTAACATTGAAAGGAAAATAATGAAAAAAATCAACCTGGTAGTCCCGTTTTGGGATTTAGGGGAAAATCTCTGTGTATATGTGTTTTATGTGTTATGCTCTCGCATTGTTTATTTTCTGTGTTTTAGAATTTGTAGTAGGTAATTTTTGTACGGGGTTAAAACTTACAAAGATGAGTTGAATTTAAAAACTATCTAACTTATGCCAAAAACTTTGATCTATGCAATTAATCAACTTCTAAGCTACAACAAACATATGCAAAACAAGATAACTATTATCGACCTTTTTCCAAGAAATCATAAACATAATATTTTTGGGTTGTGATTATAGATTCCTCTATTCATGCTCCCATGAGAGATATGAGATAGAGGTAGCACTCACAGGCTTTTTGAGGAATTATATTCTAACAAAATGCAACAAACTAACAAAGATTCTAAGCTAAAAAGGAATACCAATACACAAGAGGGACCTAAGCTAATGGGTTTGGGCCCAAATCCAAGAGCCTCAACCCTTTGAAACTAACTCAGTGATGGATCAATAAGAAACTTCTCATTATCATTGCATCAATGTCAAATACATCACATAACAAGTAAAAACTAACAGTAACAAGTGCTTGAGCTCAATAGCTTCTTAGCTAAAAACAAAGTTTGAATCCTAATGAGCTCTTTGGCATGTTTATTTATACAAAAGGGTAGCTACCAACAACTCCCTAGAAAATAGAGATGTTTGTCTCCCAAAACTCGAGAAAGGTGGATCTAGATCTCCTTGAACTGATTTTTCTTGGCTGCTAATGACCTCAAGCTGATGAGAGATAAAGTGGTGATCTTGGCTGATTGATGGAGTTAAGGATGTGGACAACCTCCTAGAATCTCTCCCTATTGTCTAATCCGAGCTCTTACATTGAAATTATCTCAAAATTGCTCCATTTCATGCATTTAAACCATATTAGGCCACATGCCATAGAAAATATCTTTCACCCCTCTCACTAAGCATAATATAACAAAATTTGTAAATAAATGTGAGAAAGAGATAGTTCTAAAGTTGTAGGATGGCATTATGACCCTTATGATATACTTATTGATGAGCCTCATCACTAACCGTATATATTTTTCGAGGCTCCACAAAGGTCAACCCACCTTGGACAACGCAATCTGCCTTTATTTTTTGTCCTTTGTTTCTTAGGGTTATGCCCAAAAAGCACATGGGCTTGTCCTTTGTTAATTTATTGCACAATCAACCCATTAAACCTCTCAGCCAACCCATGGCTAATGTATTTAAAATCACCAATTTCTCAAGTAGTCTCCCTCCCCAAGCAACTGGAATTTTCGTCCCTTTCTCTTAGCCAATACATTACAATTATCTCTAATGAGGGAAGATTTAACTAGGGGTTGTCACATATTTGATAGAATAATTTTAGTTAGGTTTCTATAATTACTTGCAAGTTGTTTAGGTATATTGAATTGCAACATATTGCTAGTAAGGTAGAGGTATTCCAAACTCTATACCCTACCTGGGGCTTTTGGCGATTCTTGATGTTATTCATTGTGATAAAGATAAAGCTTTCTAAGGGAATGCCAACTAGTTATGGAAGAAGGTATTTTTCCACATAACTTGTTTTCTGCCAACCATAAGGTGGGTAGTGTAGTGAGATTTCCAACACTTGATGAAGTTTCATTAGTTAAGTTGCTTTACTTCAAGTAAATGTCATCTAAAGTAGAAGCTCAAAAATGTAAGGGGGAATGGCTCCAATGAGAAAGTTAGAATAGAGTGACAAGTATGTGAACTTTGTTAGTTGACCCACCTCAAATGGAATTTGGCTATGTAGATTGTTTTGGGAGAGATTCAAATATTCAAGCTCTACATGATTCCCTATGTTATTGACGAATAGAGGTAGATAGAGTAATGGATCTCAAATACATTGACCTTAGTTTTCATAAGCCATTAATAGTTGGAGACAATGTTCTAGAAATGAGCTATGTGGTGAAATCAAGGATGCACATATGAGATCTCCATGGCAGGAGAATCCTCTATTTTGTGGTTTCATTGTTTAATTCAGTCAAATCTAACTAAAAGTGCTCATGCTTTTAATTTGTAACATGGAGTTGGAGTTCTAGCATCTAATGGTATTGATTGCTTTAGTTGGGCACCTAAAAATTTCATAAATTGTAGTAGACTAAATTTTGATTTGATATGAGAATTTGCAAAATCATTTCTTACGTAATATCCCTAATTAGTGCATCAATGCTATATATTAAGCACTTAACTTACTAGCCACTATTATGCATAAATGCCTTTGTAATATGAATTTGTATCGATGGGAAATGATGATAGCCCTTAGATTCCATGAGATTGTCAAGTTTAGTAGGTGGTTCTTCCTTTATGACAATCTAGTTGAATTGAATAAAAATCATTGAAGTCATGTACAAAACCAAAATATGATTATTTGTCTCTATATTTAGTGTGTTTTGCCTTAGTGTTATGACATTGAATAGTGCCAAACACCTAAATGTTTGTCAATGACAACCTTGACCTCGCTAATGAGAGGCATCTTATGCGTGATCATTATTTTCATTACTGGATAAAATTACCATTGGTTTTTACTAATAGTGAGGAGGTTATGCACACAATATGCAAGCAAGTTAGCTCTCAATGACCATGCTTCTCAATAGTCTGCACCTAGTTCTATTAGTTAAAATGTTCAATAACGTTGTTACCTCTTCTCATTATTAAGAGTTAAAAGTACTAGATCTATAGGTAAGATCTTTGATAACATTTTTCCTTTTCTTGTTCTTAGGACTAAAAATGATTAGACCTTGAAAGTGCCTAAAAATAATCTAATAGTGTGATACTATATCTAAGAATTTTAATTATTATATGTCATTTAATTTTCTAAGTAATTGAATATGAGAAAACTTTGGGTAAAAATCACATTAGAGAAATTGTGTCACATTTTGAAGCATCCAGTGTGTGGTTCATCCTCAGAACAAGATGGAGAATTAGATCTATGCACCAAATTAAATATAGTGTCATGAAGAGATAATAAATTCTCACTCTTAGAATGAAACGACTAATATAAATAGAATAAAATATTCATTAAAAATGAGATAAATTGAAATATTAATTTTTTAAAAAAAGGTTTAAAAACCCAAAAATTAAACTGGTCAATAAAAAAAAAATGAAAGTTAACAAAAATAAATGATAAACAAAATAATGTGAAAGTCATAATTTTCAAATTACCAATTTTTTTTATATTAAATTAATTAATTATTATTATTATTAAATAATAAATAAAAATAATATGAAGTTCATATTCAAAGTTACCATTTAATTCATATTAAATAAATAAATAAAATATTGAAAGGAAAAAATCAAGATTATTTTTAAAAACTCGTTGAAAATACTAAATCAATAATTAACCTATTAAATTGTAAATAATTTAATTAATAAAAGTAGAATATAATATTAGGGTATAATAATTGAAAGTATATATTTAAAAAATAATTAACCTATTAAAATGGTAAATAAATATCAATTAATAAAAGTAGAATATAATATTAATATTATATAACTTAAAGTGGGTATAATCATTGAAAGTATATATTTAAAAAAAATTACAAGTTCAAATCCAAACTCAATCAAATTCATGATTACTGGATGACAAAAACTTAAAAACAGAGAGTAAGAACATCAAACTTACGGTGACCCCAGAGCGAAAAATAAAAGCAGAGACTAACATGTAGGATGGGTTCTTTCGTTCAAAAAACACCCAAACTGGTCATTATCCTTCACTCTGCATCATCCATACCTTTTTCTTTTACCTGTAAACGCATAAGAATAATCTTGTCGTTTTCCGCCCTTTTTCCTCGTGGGACCCTAGACCTTAATCACCCTGAAGATAGGCCCAGGCAACCCAATATTCTATGCCATCTAGAAATTTCTGGTGAACAAAGCAGAAGGGCAAATAGCCGCACCCGCAATTTAATTATTTGGTCTCGTACGTTACAGATCCAGGACTACTGGTCCTATCAATACACTTCTGGGTCTGTTCGATTTCAGTGCACAGGGGTTCAATTAGAGAAATGGCAGACTGGGGGCCTGTTCTTATCGGAGTGTTGTTATTCGTATTGTTGACGCCGGGGCTCTTGTTTCAGCTTCCTGGGAGCAGTCGTACCGTGGAGTTCAGCAACTTTCGTACAAGTGGTATATCTATTTTGGTTCACTCTTTCATATTCTTCGGCCTGTATGCCATCTTTCTGATAGCGGTGGGAGTGCATGTATACTTCGGATAACTGGTAAGGCTCTTGTATTTTATAATGTCATAGATTGTAGATCTGCCCATTTCCTGTAACCTCTGGCTATTTTGGGAGGAACTGTCTACATTTTTTATTTTTCTGGAGGATAAGGGTTTGTTATTTAAAATTCACTTTGTTTAAAATCTGTAGGTCTTATATTGTCAAATATTTTGGAACTTTTCGAGGCACATGCCCATTGGAGTATGAAGGCAAATGCTCTCAGTAACATTGGCGATTTATTGAGACTTGGGATTACTTAGGATCTTCATCATTTCTATTTGATAAAATGATTTGCCCATTTTATTGTATTCCCTGTTTTGCAGTGTATTCTTCTAATTTTCTCATTGTTTTTATAAGTAGCACAGCATCTTATAAATGAGAATATTTATCGTGGGTTATCTCTGGATGAAAACATCGATGGATGAGGCCTTCAGCTTTGCATTATCTTAGTCCATTACATCCATGTTTGGTATTTTATTTTATTTTATTTTGTATTGTAAAGGGACGTTTATTTAAGGAGACAAATTGTCACACCTTGTTGCTTTATGTAACAATAAAATGATTACTGGGCACTAACAGTTGTATTCCCTGTTTTGAAATGTGCATTTAATTTTTTTTTTCAATTATATTGATGTGCAGTGCACAGTTTGTCAACTAGGTCTTTTTCAAGTGGTTGAGAGGATAAAATTGCTATTTTCATTTGTTGAATTCGAATTTTGCTGTGTGACATGTATATTTTCTTCAAATTCAAATCCTGCTTTGTAACCTATGTACATTCCTTTCCAATCAAATCCTACGTTGTGATATGCATGCGCTTTGTTGTTTAGTTACATTTAACTAAATACCAACTATCCAACAATCTCATTCTTATTTAAATACCTTAAAATGGAACACGATGTGTCTGGTAGAAAATAATATAGCAGATTCTCAACACCCTTGGATTTTAATGATCATAATAGTCATTGTGCGTTATATCTGGTTGAAGACATTGATGGACGAGACTTTCAACTTTACATTATCTTAGTCCATTATATCCCTGTTTTGGTATATATATATATATATATATAATTTTTATTTTTATTTTTTAAATTATAAAGAGACATTTATTTAAAAAGATGAACTATCAAACGCTGCTGCTGCTTTCTGTCGTGATAAAAATGTCTAGTGGGGACTAACAGTGGTCATAAGTCCCTTGGGATTGTAACTTTCTTTGTTTGGAGAGCCTTATGGAAGCTGTCTGTAAGGGTGCCTCTTTATAAGGGTTTTTTTTCTTTTTCATGGGTCTTTTTTCCTCTGTATTTGTCTTTATATAGGTTTCTTTCCTCTGTATTTGCTGGCTGTTGAGTTGTATCCTCTGTATTTGCCGTTGTTGAGATGTAACACAAACAAAATGCATCTTCTCCCGTATTCGTCTTCAAAACAATGAAGAATGAAGTGTTTGTTTCAATAGATTTTCCGGATCTATCTCATTTATGTTGATTTGAAGATCTATATTTTGAACCTACAACTGTTAGTTCATCACATTTTTGTATCTTGATGATGAATCACAATTATGGATTCCAAACGTCGATCTTCCAATCAACATGAATGAAATAGATTAGGAAAATCTATTACACCAAATTAACAATCACAGAAATCTTAAATCTCAAGTGAAGTGTTATTACAAATTCGTCCAACTTGCTGCGAAAGTGAGTGCCCTTACCCTTCCCGGTTTCAAGAAAAATGAGATTAAGCATGTACCTTTGTAATCATAACATCCTCATTGCAGTATGGGCTAAGTGAGTGCCCTTACCCTTCCCGGTTTCAAGAAAAATGAGATTAAGCATGTACCTTTGTAATCATAACATCCTCATTGCAGTATGGTATGGGCTAAAAGAGGATCCTTCCCAAAAAAACTTGTCAAAAGAAATACTCAATTCTCAGATGCAGACTAAAAATTTGGGCTAAAATCTTACTTGTTTTGTGATCAATAATTTCTTTTTCTGTAGAGTTATAGCGTTTTTACATCACACTTACTATATTTTTTTGATATATTAATGTTAATGTTGAACTCTGTAGTTGGTCGTGGTTAAGCAGTAAACAGTGGGAGTTTATCTGTACTGACCCAGGTTTCCATTGCTACTCCTCTCTCATACAAGGGACATTGGCTGATTAAAAAAAAAAGAGTTCCTCTCTAAAAGCATACACTATTAAACTGTGAATTTTTTGAATTGCCATTCAGGAAAACATCTTCCAAAAGTGTGGCATGTTATTCACTTCAATCAAGCCAGCGACAAAATAATACACCAATTTTTACCCTATTTGGTATTCAGCTTCGTGAAGTATTGAAGGGGAGAGAAATTTTCTTTAATTCTATAAAGTACTTTGATTCATATAACCTAGTTTACTCCATCGTCACTGAAGATTACTCATATTAATATTCAAAACATCATATGGGGTGCTAGATTAACGTTAAAGGTTATATATGACATCAAGCATCGTATTAAGATGCTAATCCAACTCATTAGATACTTTTATTCCATCGGTCTCATTATTCTCTAAAACATAATCATCAGTGCAATCTAGATTGCAATCTACATTTTCTTTTAAGGGATCCTGGTACTGTTCAAAATAAAAATGAAAAATTAATAAATAAAATTCCCTTTTATGATATTTCTATATAACATTTGCATATTTTCCGTGCCTTGCTATCAATGGCTATTCTTCATCATCCAGTTTATAATGTTTTCTCATCGCAATTTGTAATCTATAATTTTTAATAGGGATGTCTTTTAACTCAGTTTCTTAAGATAATGTGATAAATAAAGTTTGCTCAATTTCGGAAGATAATGTGATAAACAAAGTTACCTTTGTTGAGCTCGAGCTCGTAATAGGATATGGTTTTTTAATACTTTCTTTATATTCTTAGTTGATAATATCAATCATTGTATAACAACTATAAGTCCACTAATAATTCTATCTAATCTTCCATATCTCACTTTGTTGACTAATGCAGACTATAAAAATATATCTCTCGTAAAAGAAATAAAATTTACTTGTCAAATGGTTCCAAGAGCGTCAATTTTGATATTGGATGACAAACTGTTTATCGAGATATTGATTTTAACATAGTACAATCGGCAGGTGTGAGGTGATGGTGATCAACATGTGGAATCTTAGGAAGGTAAGAAAGTTTTATTTTCTTTACCAGATAGAGCAGAAGAGGCATAAATGTGCATGAAGTGTAAGTTAAGACGGTGACACGAGTGTTAATAAAGTAAGCGTCATAACATTTGGTTTATTTAATGAATTGTTTGACAAATAGTCCATTACTTAAATTAGCGGTAAAACAATAACAATCTTTTTTGCATTTGATTGTTTGAGTCTTGTTTAATGCAAAGTCCTGCGAGAAATGACTTAAATTAGATTGTAAGTCATGTGTGAAGTGAGATCAGAAGATTATAAATCAAAAGTTTGCTTTTGCAATTATGTGGGATTAAATTGTCTTCTTTCTCAAATTTGGTTAGATATTGTGTGGCTCTCATCTCAAAAGATCAATTTGCTTGAAGAGTATGAAGTAGACAATGATTCTATCCCTAAGTGGCCCAAAGGTTGATATAAGCTAAATTGAATTGTGTAATCAAGCTATTAATAAAACAACTCTCTAATTTCATGAGAATGCCAAACAAGTTGTTACAAATACAAAGTGTTTGGTCAGAAAGTTGTGTGAAGCATAAAATTTTAATGAACAATTGCATGCTAAAGATGTAAAGTTTCTACAAGCAACACAATTTATGTTTTATAAAAAGAGCTTGGTTTTCAATTTTTTTTTTTTTAAATGGTGATAAAACCTCCAAGCAATTATTTTAGGATGTCGTCGATGGGCTTTGGCAATGTCATCTTTTGACTAGACTTCTAGCATGAATTTTATCCTTTTTTACTTGTTTTCCTATCCTTTACCAATCCTTTTAGTGTTTAGATATCAATCTTGTTATAGGATATGTTTGGTTTGTATTCTTTCACATTTCATTGGTTATTTGATAATAAGTAGGAGGAAATCCATACTTATAATCATTTTGAGAGTGTGGATT
This sequence comes from Pinus taeda, assembly GCA_000404065.3. NCBI lineage: Eukaryota > Viridiplantae > Streptophyta > Pinopsida > Pinales > Pinaceae > Pinus > Pinus taeda. Next base: position 155,555 of record APFE030430443.1, read on the forward strand.
CTCTACAGGGATGCAATGGATACTCTTCAAGAATGTTGTTGATCCTTTCGTGATGTGTATCCAACTCTACACACATATTGTAAATTCCAATTTTGTGTTAAAGGTTTGGAGCTCCATGTGGTAAATGACAAAGTGATTAGATGAGGATCTTATTTGCATAGGTTTATTATGGACCCTGTGCTTGGCATACAACTATAGTTATACTTTGATTGCCACATGGGTGGTGCAAAGGACAAATGTCATTTATATTTTGTGTATAGTTTGGTGATGGATCCATCCAAAAGTACTTGTTGTTTAAACATTTTGGAAACTATTGGTTCTCAAATTGTAAAGAGAATGATTTGATAACTATGTTGTATCAAGTTTGTCACTAAACTAATTGGATGATGGTTGTTATCGAAACAACTTGAAAACCATTGATTCTCAAGTGTGTTTTGATCTATTCCCTTTAATTTTAGACATCTAGAAGTTGTTTTAATAGGACACATCTTGCTATTGTAACTAGGACGAGACCTATAGAATTTATATTTTGTGAAACTACTACGATTTTTTAATTGAAGGTGTACAACTTTGGTTGCTTACCTTTTACATGTCTGTGTTGATATAATTTAGTTGTTGTTGTGGTACTTCCAACACCTTGTTTTGAGGGAGGGCCTACTTCACATAGCCCAAGAGCTATATATCTAGTTTTATAGGATTGCATTTATTTGATAGATTGAATTTATTTATAAATTGCATTTTTGCGGATTATACTTTATATTGCTTTTATTTTGATAGTTTATATTTTTCCCTTGTAGATTGTAGTTGTCTTGATAAGTTATATTTATTTTAATGGAATTACCTTTTGTTTATAAATTACATTCATCATAATTATTTAAGTAGAATTGCATTCTGATTATAAATTAGAATAGTTATATTTATTCCAACAAAATTGCTTTTGGTTTATAAATCAAGATTGTATCTGTGGATTGCATCCATTTAAATCTATTACAATCTATGTCATATGGTAGTTGAACTACCCAATTTCTAGTAGTTATGAGAAAGAATATAAGTGGTACTAAATTGCTTAAGAGGTATGGGCTATGTACCTATTACGGAGAATTTAGATTAACTAGGAAACCTAAGGAAGGAACTCAATTTCTCATATTGGCATTGTGTGAATGAGGGACAAACACTTTTGGGGGTTGCAAGAGGGGGTGAGTGAGTAGCAGAGGATGACTACAGACCAATGAAATGTAATCATCTATTTGAAAGTTTGAGTAATCAGTGGAGTGAATCATAACTACATGTGGATTCTAACACTGTGATTTTGAGCAAAAGGTGAGAGAGAAATCCTTCCGAGTCACAACAACTTGTGGATAACTTGATTGGTGAGGGAAGTCAGTGCTAAAGCCATCATCCTGAGTTGGAGGGCTAGAGGAAAATACTAAGAAACCTTATTCGAACTCTGCAAAAAAAGGACTAAGAAACGAAAGCATTGAGGGACTATTGGCTTAGAGAAGGGCTCCCTTTGTGATGTGTAGACCTAGTGTGGTGGTACTATGAAAGATAATAAGTCTTGACTTTGACTGAAAGGAAACATATTGAATCCATGTGTATGAAAAAGAGTAGCCTTCATGTCCTCTTCCCTGATTTGAATTTATTGAACCCTGATTGAGACTTTTTCTCAAGGAATTGGATTTGGTTTGGGGGCGGTCAACTAAAAGAAGGACTACATTGTAATTGATCCTATGGTTGGGTGGAAAGTGGCTCTTCCTTCATCAATTTTCAGTGAGCTTAAGTAAAGTAGAAAGTTTGTTCACTTTCTATATTAATTAAATGAAATTGATGTTCAATGTTGTAAAATTATTGCTATGTTGGATTACTGTGTATGTTGTAATGATGAGAACAAACAAAGAGAAGTTGTTTCCGGCTTCTAGTTGTAAATTCATTCATGTAGAGTTAATTTATTATTCATGCTACTTGTGATAAATATGCGATACATGTCTATGAGATGGTAAATCTAGTTGTAATGATTGTATTGTATTCATATGCATTTTTTTTTTTTATCTTAATGTGCTTGTATGATGTGCTATGAAGAGAATAGAACCAATGGATTTTCACCCTAGTTATTGTTAATGTTTAGGGTTGTACAAATCTTTATAAAGTAAGATGTTATGGTTGAGAAGATAGGGGATGTCAACCCCTCAGCCTCTTGGACATCCATAATGGGTGGTTGATTGTGAAAGGACTCTCAGTGAATCTCAACTTAGCGAGCTTACTTTTCTTCATACAGACTGAGGAAGCTCTAAATCTTCTTGTTTATGATCAAAAGTTCCTCTTAATGACATGGACCTAGAAACAAGAGCAACAAAATTGACTGTGGGGTGTGGATTCAGATGATAGGTGTCTTCTTAGAGTTGTTGAATGGTGTTGTCATTGATGTTAAAGTCAATCTTTGAACACTCTTAATATACATTAATGGATTACAATAATGGGAAGGTCCAATGGACAAGAAGCCCCAAAAAAGAAGGAAAGGAAGCCCTACTCCAAATGCCTCGCACTTGTTTAGGACAATGAATGGGAAAAATAGTGAATTTGCTCGCTAGACCATCATTTGATTGTTCTCATCATGCTGCTTCCATCAATAGGTGGTGTTGAATTTGTAACTATGGTTGGTCTTCATAATGTATATCTAGTCACTTGATGTACTTGTATTTATCATTGTAAAGCATGTTTATAAGTGCTAGAACACTTTTAATATATGTTAATGGATTACAATAATGGGAAGGTCCAATGGACAAGAAACCCCAAAAAAGAAGGAAAGGAAGCCCTACTCCAAATGCCTTACACTTGTTTAGGACAATGAATGGGAAAAACAGTGAATTTGCTCACTAGACCATCATTTGATTGTTCTCATCATGCTGCTTCCATCAATAGGTGGTGTTGAATTTGTAACTATGGTTGGTCTTCATAATATATATCTAGTCACTTGATGTACTTGTATTTATCATTGTAAAGCATGTTTATAAGTGCTAGAGCCAAATAAAAATTTATTTTAAGTCAAAGTCCCATTGTGACTTTTTTAAAGATGAAAATTTGAATTTTTGAAATGTAATTTTTGGCTCCAAAATAGACAAGTAAGCCTCCCTCAAGGTCAAGTCGGCCCTGGTCAAGAGATACACCCATTCGATCAAGACAAACTACTATATAAAGGCAACTCGACCTCCTCCACTTGGGTAGTCACATTCTCACACATAAGGCAATTTCTGGGCAAAAAAGCGAAGGAAAAGGAGGAATAGAATGAATATGACATATTTGTTACCGGAAATAGTGTCCACTCGGATGCTGCTATTCCCACTAAGATGGGTGGCTATCTTAGAAACAAACAAGTAAAGTCTACTATTATTTTCTTTTATGAAAGTAGACAAGAGGAAGACCAATAAGACCAACCTTAGTCTTGCGCTTGATTTCCTCTTCTTCTCGATAGAGCTTCGCCGCTTCTTCTTCGTCTGCCCAGCTTCAAAAAGAACCTGTCGAATCACAGCAACATACTACTATCGAAGAAACAAAGATCTATGTTCATAAATAACACAGGACCAGATGTGTGTTAACCATATAAATGCATATATAAACAAGTACACAAGAATATGGAAGAAAACAAGAATA
>APFE030430443.1:159598-206075 GCA_000404065.3 Pinus taeda
TCACCTCAAGCAAAGATTAGATCACCCAACACTATGAATGTACACCAGAAAACCAACAACACTTCTCTATAAGATACAAAATTCCGGCCTCTGGATCTCTGTGATGAGGGATCCATATATAGATGATTACAGTGAGGTGAGTCATCTTCTAGTAGTGTCCTCTCTCTGATAGTTCTTGCTTCCACTTGGAGAATGATGATCTCTTACTCATCCCTGGTCGAAAACAGAGAGGCAAGTGTTAGAGGGGAAGCTTCTGGAAGATTCTATGGTCTTCCACCTTGCGTTTTGTCCTTGCCATTTGTCCATTCCCGACCATCACACCCTACAGAGGAGCAATTCAATATGCATCGCATCCTCTGCATTGAGCTTTCAGTATGGTCCAATTTTGACCATTTATGAGCAGTTTTACGTGGAGAACTTCTTGGAGATGATGTAATCAGCTGACCTTGTTCCTTTAGGCAATGAAGCAACACTTTTAGGGACTCAGGAGTCCTCAGTTTATGGACATTTATGATTGGGGTTGAAGTGCCCAAAAATGTCTATAACTATATTCTCTCTCTTGCAACTTGCACGTGTGGATTGGCTATTCTCTTTGTGGTTCACATTTTTCTCGCATTCTGTTGTAGGGGGCTGAAATTTTCTGGGTAATTAGGCAATTGTTTTAGGGTTGAAATTTCTAGGGCAATTGGTAATTGCAAGAGGGCCGAAATAATGGGTTATATAGGTAGAACGAATTGCTGGATTAGATTGGGTGACTTTACTTGGAGGAGAAGACCAAGTTTGACCATATGTTTAGGTGTGTCTCTCATTGAACAAGAAGAAATTCTCTATTGAAAAAGGTTATTGGGTTTTCCTAGGGTAAATCTTATCCTTTTCTGTGTATTATGAACTCTACTCTTCTACTATTTTTTATGGTTGAATTATGAAGTATAATTGTTGAATGATATATTGGAATAAGTTAAAAGAAGACCTACATCGGAAGTAATTATCAGAATTTTAGAAATATTGTGCTAATCTCTATAGCACTTAGAAAATCATTATGGTATCAGATCTTTAGTGAAAGAAGAAAGGGAACATTGAGATCACTCTTTCCAAAACCCTAGAGAGAATTTATTGAAGTCCTTCTTATATATTGAGATCTATGGTTCCTTTATGAAATTTGAGAACAAGTTAGAGGGAGCATCAAACTTCAAAGCTTGGAAAGTTAGAATATAGCTTATTCTTACCAAGAACAAAGTCTTGGATATTGTGACAGGAAAGACCACTGAACCAACTAACACAACAGGAAAAGAGAAGTTCAAAGAGGCTGCCATTACTGTCGTGAGTCTTATAGTAGGCTCCATTAGAGATGATTTGATTGCAAAGCATGATACTTCAAAGAAGATGTCCAATGCCCTAACAAATCTATACACTATCAAGAATGTTGGCCAATCCATGAGTTTGAAGAATGAACTTCGAAATACAAGGATGACTAATGATAGAATTGTGGCTTCATACTTCATGACGATTTCCAAAATTAGAGATCAAATCAAGCAATTGGAGAATCCATTCCTGATCAAGAGCTAGTGACCACAACACTAAATGGTCTTGTTAGACCATGGGATGTTTTTGCAGCAGGTATAAGCAGCTGAAAGGAAGCTCCATTTGAACAATTATGGACATCTTGTGCTCAAGAAGGATCAAGTTTAGTGACAAGACATTGTCAGGATGAGGAAGTTCAATCTCTTGCAACCCACTTCAAGAACAAGGGAAAGAAGAAGTTTGGTCCTCAACACAAGCAGCTAGGAAAGCGATCTTCTTCTAAGAAGAAGGATTTATCAAAGATCCAATATTATGGATGTCAGGAATATGGAAATTTTAAAGGAGATTCTCCTACTATGGCTAATAAGAAGAGAAAAGGGAAACAACATGCTTCCGCAACAAATGTTGAAGAAGAGAAACCAGAGAAGACCAAAGGTGACAATAATTTCTTTTATTCCTTTGTTTTAATAGGTTCCATTGCAGATGATGATGACACCTGGCTAGTAAATAGTGGAGCATCAAGACACATGACCAGAGAGCATGGAAATATTTCTAGAATGATGGAAAAGAGGTTGTCCCAAAGAGGACCTTGGAGACAATCATATTTATGTAGTCAAAGGAATTGGAAAGGCCTCCATAGACCTGGAATTTGGTAACAATATGCATCTCAACAATGTTCTTTACGTACCAAGTTTGAAAAAGAATCTTGTTTCTATTTCTTGTTTGGAAGATAAAGGAGATATAGTTGCTTTTGTGGATGAAAAAGTACTTGTTTGGTCCAAGGGCTCTAGTATATATGATGCTAGGGTTATTGTAATTTGTAATGGAATGCTGTATAGACTTGTGAGTCAACCAACTCAAGCACTAATACATGATGAGATCAATCCAAGTGAACTTTGACATATAAGGTATGAACATCTTCATTATAGAGCATTCCCTGAGTTGAGTCAAATAGTTTCAGGAGTTCCTGAATTACAGATGAAGAATGATGATGTATGAAAGGCTATTCTATTGGAAATAACATTAAGAAGCCATTTCTAAACAATGACAATAGATATAAGGAAACTTTTCATTTAATTCATTATGATGTGTGTGGCTCGATGCTTATGAAATCACTTGGTGGCTCGTTGTATTATGTGACATTTATTAATGACTTTTCCTATAATACATGGATATATCTCTTGAATACTAAGGATGATTTATTCGACAAGTTCTAAGAATTCAAGGCTGAAGTAGAGAACTTGACAAGCAAGAAGGTCAAGCTATTGAGATCTCACAATGGAGGAAAATACACCTCAAAGGAGCTTGTTGCTTTCTACACGTAGGCTGGGACTAAGAGGGAGCTAATTGTCCCCTATAATCCACAAGAGAATGGTGTAGTATAACGAAAGAAAATGTCCATTGAAGAGTCTCTCAAGGCCATGATGCATTCTTTAGACTTGTCGTTGTTATTATGGGGTGAAGCATCAGGGACAACCATGTGCATTCAAAATAGAAGTCCACATAAAGTTTTGGAAAGTATGACTCATGAAGAAGCATTTTCTAAAAGGAAGCCAAAGGTTGGACATATGAGAATCTTTGGTTGTCCTGTATATATTCATGTTCCCAAGGATAAGAGGAACAAGCTTGAGCCTTTGGGAAAGAAAATCACATTTGTTGGTTACAATGAATCTTCTAAGGCCTACAAAATATACATTCTATAGCAATGACAGTGTTATCACTCAGGTTGTTCCCTAGGAGAGCTCAAAGAAGGGAATACGACCGAGGTAACCACTAACCAGTCTTTTAGCTGCAGATTCTAGCCAATCTGCAACTAGAGAGGGCTCTCTCTTTGTGATTTAGATTTGTTTGATTATATATTAGGCTAGTTATGAAGCACAAGTTTTGTTTGGTGTTTGGAAAGTGACATTCAGTAGAACTAAGCTGCAAAGTGTGGGAAGTTCAGACCATTGGGTTAATGGAGTCAATGAAGAATAACTTCTGGGTATGGTTTCTTTGGCAAAAGGAAAGACTACAGAGAAAGATAATTACCCATGGAACAATATTTAAGTTGGAATTTAAGATGAAATGGGGTCAGGGAATGAAAGGCAATTAAGAATCTTTCATTAAGCTAACAGAGGGAAAAGTGAAAGAATATCATCAAGGAGCAGTAAGAATTCCTTAACTATATTCAGAGTGTAAGAACCAGGAAGACAGGAGCAATCAAGAATTCCTGCCTATGCTAGTTCTGTAGAAAACATAAAAAATTGACAGGAATTGAACACAGAGTACAACAAAGTAAATTCTGAGTTATTTTTTTTTTCCTGCAATTTAGAATATGATATATAGATGATACTTAACACATAGAAACAGTAAAACAAGAGTTAAAAAGACTTATTGATCCATAAGGTAGCACAAGAATTCTGCAACATATTCATTTGCCAATAATTCCACAACTAGCAAGTTCATCAGCGAAGCATTCCAACAATCTTTATTCTAAAGAGTTCTTGAAAAATTACAGCACAGGTCCAGAATGATATTCACCAACCAACAACAATACATATCTTGAGGAGGTATTTATAATAAAGTTTACAAAATATCCCGTAGGAAAATATCAAGTAATAAATTCATCCATCTACTTTGGCAAAGGCAATAACTGATGTGGAAAACCGCTCATAAATGAATGAAGGAATAACTATGCTGTACTGGCCGCCTTAGGTGTCCTGTTATTGTTGACTTTTCGGCTTAAGTAGTCAGTTGATGGCTATTTCTTCTGATTTGCATTCCTGATGTGTTGTCACTTGCCACCTGTGCCTAAGTTTGCCTCAACTCTTTTAGCGCGAATTCCATTCTTTGTCAATTTGATTTTCTAATATGAGACCCATACATTGCAATTTACTTTTAATGCAGACAATTTACAAAAAGAGAATCAAAACTACCTTGGCAAGACCTCAAGCATGCTTTGCCACCATTGATCTGTTGGTAACTGGTGTTTTTTCAGTGTAATTAATGTTTCATCAACTTCAGTATACCTGTAATAATTTCGCTGGACTTCAAAGAGATGTGCTATCTCATGTTCAATGTAATTTTTTTTTTCTAATTTGCCATATAAACTTTGTTCAGAGGGAGGTACTGTCTCTTTTGAAATGCTTGATGATGCTGTAATTTGATTCGTAACATAGGTATTTAGCTTGTGAGCATATTGTTCATGTTTTAACAGCCTCCCTTTGCTGGTGAATAAGCTGGGTAACCCTTTGCTCTGCAACACTGCAAACTTTTGTCTGAAGGCATTTACTTATGTCTGCATTTCTTGGCACTTTCTTTCTATAGTTTGCACAAAATTCCTCATGGTCAGCACCTTTTTCACTCTCAAAATATGTTATGAATATCTAGAGCTGCTAGTTGCTCACTAGTATGAGTATTCAAAAAATGAATTAGTTGATTGGCTTGCTCGGGCTTGTTTGCCAATAATGCTCTGGCTTTTTGAGTCTCATATTGAGCTAACCCTATTAATTCAATCTGGTCAAAAATAGTTTGTATTGATGCCCATTGATCAGTGATGGACTCGCCAATTTTATCCCACAAAATAGTTTTGATTTATGCTAGAGTTTTGTGAAGAGTGAGGTCCTTTTCCAAGGCTATTATTTTATTTTCTAGGGCCTTCACTTCTCTTGTCTTCTCAGCCACAACCATTTTTGATTTGTCATAACTGACCTCAATCTTGGCCAGTTTTTCTTTGGCTTCTTTTAATTCTTCCATTTGGAGTTCCAAAGCCTTTATTTCTTTCATCATACTTCCATGCTCAGGCTGGCATCTTGTCTTGCTGCTATTGTAGTTGTTGCTGAAGCCGAGGTACCTTCTGTTGATGCTGGATCAGTAGGAGGGGCTGCTATGGTGACTGTAGAAGGAGCAACTGTAAGATTTGGAGCTGTTTGAGCTCGTTGAGAGGCCAACTCCCCCTGTTTTCCTTACAGTGCTGTCTCCAAGGCTTTCTCTGTTTCTAGCAGTCTTTGATTCATCCTCATTGACAAACTTACCACATCCTCCTCTTCTCTTTGCGGTGCCACTTCTGTGGTCTGAGGGTGGATTGTAACTGGTAGCCTGAGTTGTCTTCTGAGGGCTGATATGTCTTCTTATTTCTTTTTAATTAAGGTATGTGTGCCCTTGGGATCCTTGGGATCATGTCCCAGTGCCATGATAATCTCCTCCAAGGATTTAATTCTGTTATCCTTGGCTAATGAGGAGGCCTTTTCCAGTTCCAATTGGGCAGAGGTATTGTACAATGAATTCTGCAGTTTATGAGCTAGTAATGCTTTGTCTGCCAAGGTAGAGTATACCATTTCTCTGGTTTGTTTGTATAACTCAATTTGGTCCATTGAGTGGATGTCTTTAGCAAGAACTTCCAGATTGGTCCTGATATAATCAACAACTGACTGTGGCTCCGGTGTGGTGGGCCTAAAGTGACTAAGGGTCATTTTCCCTGCTTGGATATCATAGGCTGCCATTAGTCTTTGTTGATTGGTGGGAGCCATTCTTAGCAATTGGTTATAGAGCTGGAACCTTACCGACTCATTTCTGACCTTGATTTCAGCGAATGCTTTCTTGATGTCAGAGCCTTGCTTGCTCTGTTTCTTGGTGGATGTGACCTCCACACCATGCTGCCTCTCTTGCTCTTGCTAAAATGAGCTAGTTGATGTTTCCAAAAATGGAGGAATCTGTTGTTCATTTGCCTTCTCACCCCTTAGGTTGCCTGCTGTCTCCTCTGTAAATTCTTCCTCATAGTAGGGGTTCAACCTTTGCCTCTTCTCCCCTTGCTCTTCTGTGGATGCCCCTGTGGGTGTCTCTTCTGGTCTGTCCCTTTTCTTGGCTCTTTCCTCATTAAGAGGAGTTTGTAACACAGGGATTTCTATTACCTTTGCTTGTGTTGAAGGGCCTTGCCCTTAACTTTTTTCCTGGGCTGTATCTGGCCGGTCTGCCATTGTATTTTGCTGCTCTAAATGTTGTACTTCCTTTCCCTTCCCTGCAGGTGGAGTAGTCTCTTGGGAAGTTTGTTGTGAAGTTGTGGCAGATGATGTGCTCGCCCCAATGTGTTGTGGCAATGTGAAAGGGACATGTCCAAAAGAATCTAGGTCAATTGTCTTCTCAAACTCTTTCATTTCTTTTTCTAATTTCTCTTCTTCAGTAAGCTCTTCAACTAGTGTGCCCTCTACCCATTCCTGTCGATTAGCATATTGTTTAATCTGAGGGATTATGTGGTGCACATATCCTGTAAGCTTGTTTTTGACTCTTCTAAAACTTATGAAATGTTCAGGGTCATATGGTGCCCAATGAAAGCTTTGTTTTAGCATAAGTTCATCTCTTAGTATCTTATCTGCGTCTTCCTAGGCTTCTTCCCTCTTATTAAAGATAAAAGGGCCCAATTGATGTCTTATCTTGAGCTGTGCTTTTTTCCTAGTACCATAGAAATGAGTCAAATTTGAACTACTAAACTGCCGGTAGTATTCTAGGGCAAAGAGTCTCATGGGGACATACTTTGGCAGCTTGTAGGGAGATAACTGACAACCATAAATCCTGATCACTGTGTGGTTTTGGTAAAAATACCAGTCACCAATGCTGTAGCCCTTTGAGAGATGTAAATTCCTCTGCATTTCAGCAGAGAACCTGTCAGGAGGAGTCATCATCAACAAGGAAGTGGCTGGGTATATGAACAGGTCAATGAACTCACAATATGCATAAGGGGAATGGTGGACTTCACGGAAAACTGAGGTCCAGAAAATCACAGACCTCCTCTCTCCTTTGGGGTCTAGACTTTTAAGAGGAACTTGGAAACTATCAGGTTGATAGTACAACAATAGATGATATATATAGGATGTGTATTTGAACACCCTTTCTCTCTCTAAAATCATGAATTGCTCATGGATTTTATTTGCTATGAAGGTGGCATAATCATACTTGACAGCAGGGGGCTGTCCTAGAGTGAACATGGACATCAATACTAGCACATTTTCATCAACATACTCACTGGTTTTCAATCCTAAAATGTAGGATATCATGTCTATAAGGAGTTTCCATGCCTCATTGAACCAGACTTGGTAATAAGGAGGAGGCTGATCAGGCTAGCACTTTGGTAGCATAAATAACTGAGCAATTCCTGTTATCTCTGAGCTAGGTAGCTTGGCACCTTGATCAAGCAAAAGTTTCATGGTGAGAGGAACCAGAGGCTGAGTTGGCTCAAAGTTCAACATCTCATTTATGGACTGAGGTGTAATACAGAAGAGTACAGATCTAGATGGAGCCATAATTGCTCTTTGTGTGGGATCATAATTTGCACAACATAAATGGATGAAATCAGGGAGCACATTCACTGAAGGGAGGTAATAGATAGGCATGTTGGATTCCCAAATTTCCAGGACATCAGAATTGCTTTTGTGGCTATTTCTAATTTCACAGAAGGCTTGCAGGTGAGATTCGAAACCCATCATATCCTTAATTTGGAAGTCCTTGTTAGCAAGAGGTATCCATTCCAACTCCTTATGTGGTGCATTCAAGGGTGTAATATTCAAGGCCACTGGAGCTTCCATGGTTCACTGATCTGTGTTTTTTAATTGGATTTTGGGACTGTGTTATAATAGGAACAAAGTACTGGCACTGGGTCTTTCACAGGAATTTTTGTCAAACTAAGTTTTGTACACAAATGACCTCACTAGGTAAGATTCAAAGGAGAGACAGAGTCTGCAGAGTTTAATTGGTGGCTGGAAAAACAGAGGAATGATGCTCTTTTGCAAGTGAGTTGGACCAATTATAACTCAATACTTTGACATTTTTTGGAGATTTTTCCGGTGGGAATGTCTTGAATTGTAGTTTAAATGGGAAATTTGCTGAGGAAAACTACATTAGCAAGTTTCCTTTGAAAAGATGATCACATAGCGACTTACTCTACGGAGGTCTTGTAGGCAGGTGAGTATTTAATTTCGAATTTAGTTCTTCAGGCGTTTTCTGCAGAGAAATTGAGAAAAACAGGGTTTGTGGGCGAATAATGGGTAAATACCTGTTTTACAGGCGATTGGTATGGAATGTAGTTGCAGACTGAGCTGAGGGGGCCGGGTTTGCAGCGTGAACTCGCCTGGGTGACGGACTGGAGCGTTGGTGGCGATTTGGACGTAACATGCATGCACAGTCTTCGCAATATAAAAAACAGAAATAGACACAAACCGTCGTTTTCGCGACTTTTAAACAAAATTTGGGTTTGTTCGGGATTTTTGGCGCTTTTTGGGACGATGTCAGCATGACGTAAATTTGTCCTGTAGCGGGGTACGGAAGGTGTCATGGCGGATGATGTGGCGCTGACATGGCGGACACGGTAGACAAAACAGTGATGGGGGCACTGGGGTGGGTGCAGACGTGGTGAATGACGTGATGCATGACGCGAGCAGCAGGACCAAGGGGCGGTTTGTGGTTTTCACCAGACCACTTTTGGTACGGGAGCAGTTTGCGTCAAAATGGGCCCGATGCAATAGAAAGCCGACACGCATCCCGGGGTACGGCGGGAAAACCGCTTTCCATCGGGAGCTAACGAACGGACGTGGGGGCGGCTCCGATATCAACGAGAACCATTGGATTTGGAGGGCGCGATCCAACGGTTGACGGGAGGCATAGATGGCGGAGGTTTAAAAGGACAGGGACCTGCAGTAATATTTTAATATTTTTGCAAATACATGCGGGTCAATACTTTGGTTAAGAGGGTTTGTATGGTTTATGTGGGCGGGTTAGGTGTGGTTATTTATTTAACTGAGTGTTTAAATAAATTCTAAAGACGCGGAGGGTTATTATAATGTTTCTGGTAAACGCTATAATTCCCAAAACTTTGCCACATGGCTATAGTTGCAAGGGATGGGGATATTATACATTTTTTGGGTTTTTTTATTATGTATTTTTATGCACAATAGGGGAGGGGAAATATAAATGAGAGTTTTATGTAATAGAGTTAACATGTTAATATGAATATGAGGGGAAGTACTGGGTGCATGAAACTGAATCACCTAAACTTCGGTGTGGGGAGAAATAAAACTTTACACAAGAAATGTGGCTTTGAGCTTTTAAGTAAACCTGAAGTTTCACTTAAATTTTTATGGAAATGGAGTGAAGTTAAGAGTTTGAGCAGATCCCAATCTCTTTGAGGGATGTTAGTGAATGATTATTGTGAGGGGAGAGAAGGGGAGTTAGACATGCAACATCTGATCTATCATCATACCTTTGCCATGACACTTGAGATATCCATCAAAATAGATCATATTCAAAAAGGATGACATTGGTGATAGACTTGTTTCTGCAACTTCAATCTACTTACCCATTCTACATTCCTAACATTCTTTCTTCATTTTTATTGGGTGCACTTAAACTAGCAAACCATGATTTTCCTCTTTTCTTTTGGCTGCCCTCCTATCTAAATCTATCCTTATCTCTTCCAAGGGCTCAGATTGAGCGGTTGGGCCCTTTGCTTCTCTACCTATCTATCGATCTGCCAAGCTTGAACTGTTTGAACAGACCTTATTCTCTATTCTAAAACAAGAAATTTAAACATGATCTAGCCAAGGTTGAACTGTCTGGCTATTCATCAATTGTGAGAAAGTCAGTGATTGCACATTCTGAACTTGCTTTGCAACATGTAGCACAGTAGTAGCATTTTGACAAGCCACTTTCCTGGTCTTTCTTTGGGGTTCTTTTTCTTTCTCTTTTTCTTGAATTTTTGATTTTTTGAAAATATGGAACATGTACAGCATGGAAAGGATGATCATATTTGGCATTTCCACAGTCAATCATGAAAAATGACACCTATTGGTATAGGAACCTAACGGACAGATTGAGGTCAGCAAATATGTCACCTTCGATGAGAAAGTGGCATATTGGAAGTCTAAGGAAATATTCATGGATTCGTTCGATGAAGTGAAGCAGGAGGCCTCAAGGGAGGATCACCCTTATGTGAAAAATCTCAATTCTTTTGCTATTAGCATTGGGAGATGAAATACAAGAACTAGCATGAGAAGATGCTTTACCTTCCACTCCTACAGTTGTGACTTGAGTTTCATCTCTTGAATTAGATCCCAAATCTCGTTATATTGTGGCAATAATATTTTTCTTTCCTTTTCCTCTGAACCTTTTAGGCCTTTTGTTTAGGATGTAGCTTCCAATAATGAGCATCATCATGCTCTTCCTTTTTACAATGAGAGCATGTAGGCTTTGTCTATTCTTGATTTATTGTAGAAGCCTTCTTTCCTTTACCTTTTCCTTTGAATTTACCTTAAGATAACTTGGATGGTTGCTTATTTATGAAATCACTCTACACATTCTTTCCCTTGGACTCAATATGAGTAGCTTAGACACATACTTCAACCAAATTGGTGGGATTAAATAAGAGAATAGTATGGCGAATATGACCATGCAATGCACTAATGTATTTTAAAAGCATTTATGGAGAATCTAATGGAATATTTAAAGCCAATTCCTTCTTCCTAATTTCTTTAGTAAAAATTTGCACATTTTGTCCTTTTCCTTGTCTCAAATTTTTCCATTCCATGATTTATTTCTAGGTATATGCTAAAGGATAAAATTGTTCTTTAATACATCATTGAATTTTGACCATAATTAAAGGAGCTTACTAATCTTTCTGTTGCCTTATCGAAGTTTACTTTCCCACCAAACCAACATTGTACCTTCAAGATGAAGAGTGGCCAACTAAATCCCTACCTCTTCTTCAACAATATGTTGAATACAATAATAAACTTCTATCTTTCAAATCCAATTATTTAATATTTCTGCATTAAGGTCACCATTATTGTAATTTGGCAGCTCAGGGATAAATTCACTTCATTGGACAAAATTCCCCATTTAGAGAGACCCAAAATTTCCCCTGGAAGCACTTAATTTGGTTAAGGACAAACATATTTTTGGTGAAAAAACCCACAATGGCACAAATGTCCAAGTCGACCTAGAAGCAAAATTGGCACCCCTCCAACACATATAAATACAAGCTGAGGCACACCTCATTTAGAATCACAACACTTCTCTTCTTCGTTTTCCAAATTTGATTGGTTTGTAAAGGTCTAAGGTACGTTCTTTTCACACATGCAAGGGTCCTTGGCAGCTCTACAATTTTCTGCATTGACTTTTCTGTGCTAGAGACATTCACTAGCATTGACTTGGGTGATTTGGGCATGGTTTGACTTCTATCTTTCTTGGAGAAACTCTATTTGGATAGGCCACATTATTTGGCACAGGAATCAAGGCAATTTGATCACTTTGACCTGCGTTGATCACAACTCTCTCTCTTCATTGACCATGTTTGACCACTTAGATTGGGATTGCTTTGACCTCTGTTTGACCAACATTGAAGGCCAAGTTTGTGAATTGTTGACCGAGCTCTTGGAGAACTGTTTTGATTGTTGACTTTCACTAGTGTTGAGGCCTCAAAAATTGCTGCTTAAACACAGAGGGAAAACCACTCGGTCCTGGCCTTAAGACAACTCCTTTTCCATTTATGTAGTGGCTACGTCTCCGACTGGGGATAATGGGACAAGTTTTCCAATGAAAGATGATTGAAGGAATGTTTAATGCTTATAGTGGAGTGAAATAGATGGATTTGCAACAGTGAATTAAATGGAAAAATAATTGCATTAATCTATTCTATAACTCATGATTGTTTAGCTTTTATCTAGATGCGATCTATAATGATTTTCTTTAGTAAATGACAATATAGATTGCTCAAACATTAATGGAAATGAAACCTATTTCAAGATGATTAGTTTGATTAAGTAGTTAATCAAAATAATGTGTAGAATCATATCGCATTTAGAATATCACAACAAATTACTTAACATGTATAAAAATATCAGTGGAAACATGATCAATAGTGAATACATGTAACATTGTTATTTAAATATCAAGTAATAAGCAAATTGAAGGATAAATTTACTATTTACTTATGAAGAAAACAAAGGTACAATGATAGAAATACCGGATATACTTTGCTCAACTCATAAAAGAAATAACAACAGTTTATTCTTTCCCGCAAAGATGATTCCAGGAGTACAGTAATGCAACTTCTCAAAACTCTTTATGAAAATTCCTAAAAAATGTTCTAGTTGTTCTATTGAGAAAATGATGAAAGTACAGTAGTGCGAGCTTTCATAAGCCTTTTTTCATAAAATTCAGGACCTTTATTTCCTACAATAGCTAAGTTTAAATAGCAGAAAACAACTATAATCTATTGTGCAGAGCATTGAGGGCATTAAATATATTCCTTCAACAATGCTTAAAGGAAAACAATATTTTGGTAAAATTTTCTGAAAATGATTTGCTATCATCATTAGCTTCATTTGTTCCATCAAATTATTTGGATCTCTGTCTATCTGTTTGAACTGATCTGCCACTGGCAGCACAACTGTCTTTCTTTGTCATGAACCTGAACATGACAAACAAGAATCGATAAGATAAACATGAATGAGATGATAAACGAATTTTATTTGAAACAAATCACTTTTGCTGGAAATCAGGAAAATGTAGAGTGAAATAAATCTGACACTGACACCATGGAGAGGAATGCGGAATAAGAAGGTGGAGCTTTACGACTTATTGCAATCATAAATAAGATTTTTGGGGCAGATCATAAAACAATTGCAATCGGAATAGAATCAAGGGAAAAACTTTATAACAATCGCAATTGGTTTAGACTGAGAGTATTTCATATAAAATCCAAAAGGGGGCCTTCTCAAATAAAATCGTAATCACAATCGGAATGGGTAGGAGATAGAGAAACGATGTTCTTTTGTTATTTGCTATAGCTGCGGATGTGGGGTATGTATGAGTTCGAATGAATAATCTTGTCGGATCTGGTCAAATTGCAAATCGCAAATCGGCTGGGGTGAAGGGTTTATTATAAGCCGTGTCCCTTTAAATCTTGTGATTGCAAGATCTTGGGGTGACATCACTATGATGTGGTAGATGACATGGAATGGTGGTGTGGCAAATGATGTGGATCTGACATGGTGGGAGACATGGCAATGACGTGGCAGCTGATGTCGAGGATGACGTGAATCTGATGTCACTGCTGACGTCATATCACAATCGACGTTGGGATGTATATCGCATTCGACATAAGGCAATGGTTCTTATGACTGCGCGGACACAGGATTTTAATGAAATAAAGTTGACAACCCCCACGGGTCCAGTTATATCGCATATCGCAATCGATAATGTGCAGTGGATGGAACCTTTAGATTCTTGGATACTCTGATAGCTCCGGATGTGGGATTCAAATGAAATTGATTTTATAATTTCGCGGGTGCAGTCTTAATCACATATCGCAATTGGCGATGGGGAATGGACTTAAGATTTTTTAGAACCTGCGGTAGTCACAGACATGGGGTTTTATGGTTTGTATTGGATAATCCCCGTGGGTCTAGTTTATATCACAATCGCAATGGAGTTTGGCAAAGTAGTCTTGAGCCTTATGAAACTTGCGATGCGGGGTATGGATGCGATATTTTAACTTGGCAAATTTAAATTTGTGGTCGGATCCAAAGTGATATCTCATATCGCAATCGGTGAAGGTTCAAACTTAAGTTCTTTGGGACCTTTTGCGATTGTCATGGACACAAGGACTTACGAATTAGGATGTATATTTTCACATCTAGTCTGGTTTAGTCGCAATCACAATGGAGTTTGGTAGATGGGTCTTGAGCCTTTGGAACTTTGTTTATTTGTGATGCAAGGAAGCATGATGAGTTAGAATTTGTTAAGATTTCAACCCTAGGAGATTAAAATTCTCAATTTATTTTGTTTAAATAACCCATATTTTTGAATACTTAAGGTTTTTTAAGCCTAACTATAGCTTTTATCTCAAGGGCTATTAAAATTTGGTTTTTTGGGATAATCAAGGTTTAATAATTGGGTTTTAATAAAAAATCCTAAGTATTAAACTTTGATTATAAAGTTTTTCTAAAATGAAGGGTCCCTATTTTAATATAATAAATTTAATAAGAAATCAATAATATATTAAAATGGGGGTTGTTGGATAGTACAACAATTGGCGATTCATTAGAAGAACTAGTTATCTCTAATAAATGAAAATTTCCAAAAATTCAATAAGAATAATCTAAGAAGTGAAAACTGCTTTTCGAATCATCTAGATAAATAAAATTACTTTGACCATAAAACTCATTAACTTGCAATCTCTTTTAAAAACCTTTTGTGAATGAAAAACACCTATTTACTTGTAACAATCATTAATCAATTTATAAAAAATAAATGGGTCTTTTATGACTTAGCTTTAAAATGTACTTGTTCATCACAGGTAGAGCCATTGCTGCCAGCAGACGTTCATAGCCTCAACAGGGTTACTTTTAAACCAACAACACCCCAGTGTTTCATCCATTTAATAGTGCAATAATTACAGGTAATATATATATATATATATATATTTATATATATATATATATATATATATATATATATATATATATATATATCTATATATATATATATATATATATATATAATATAGATATATATATATGCTAAAAATCCATTGTTCTAGTTTGGTGGCCAGATAATGACAATGTCATTCATTGGTAACAATTAAACTGAATACACTAGCTCATGATGGAGACCCCTTGTCTTACAATTAAAAATCATATGTCATTACCCTAATTTGGTGTTCAGAGTGGTAATGTGGTTTAATTAGTTCCCTATAAACATGGTAAGTAGACTCGTGATGAGACCTCTTATTTTTTTAGATTTATTATATTTTAGAATTACACTCTAAAAATTCTCTTTTTAATGGATGGGAAGGATCGTTGACTCCTTAAGAGTTTTGGATGACAAATCCGAGTTGAAAGTTTTAAGTCGTAAGATGGTCTTTACTTTTTAAGGATAACCTTTTTGACTGAAGCTAGAGTAAAATGATATAATTTTTTGAAGTTTTTTAAAGATTTTACAACTTAATGGAAAATATTTTCAAAGCTATATAATTTTTATCTAATTTTCAATTTTGGTAACCACTTCTTACAAATTCTTACCTTCAAAATGAAAAATAAAAATAACTTCATGAGATGTTTGAAAAGTCAATAGAGTACTATTTAACATTTATTTAACAAAATATGTAAAAGGAAAATAAATTGCAGTGGGATGTACAACGGGAGTGGTTTTTTACGAATTTTATTCTTTATAATATATATATATATAAAGAAATTAAAAAAATAATTTCTTTAAGATGAGCCCATTTACAGGGAGAAAATCTCTCTTTTCTGATAAATCTTGAAGTATAAATGTAGATGGGCTTATCTGTTCAACAATTTGAAGTGGACCAAGCCATAGTTTCTGAAATTTGGTATGTTTCCCTTTTTTTTCGTGCGCTTTGTCCCACTTGAAAACTAGATCTCCAACTTGAAAGGATCTTTGTGTGACTGAACTTGCATCAAAAGAAACTTTCACCATCTATTGATATTTGGTGCGTGTGAGTTTGACATTTTCCCTTTCTTCTTCTAGTTTTAGGATTTGTGAATTTCTTAATTGCAATGAAGAAGAAGGTGTTTCTTCAATAAATTGAACTAAGGCTAATGAAGGAAGAGCTAAATATGATGGAATAATGACTTCCTTCCCATAGACTAGATTAAATGGGAAAGTGCCTATAAAGGCCTTTTGAGTTATCCTATCAGCCCATAGAGAAAATATTAAAGCTTTATGCCAGTTTCTTTGATTTTGATTTACAGTTCTTTTGATTATTCTAAGAAGATTTTTATTAATGGATTTTGCCAAACTATTTCCCTGGGGATAGTAATTAATAGAATATTTGAGTTTAAAACCTCTCCTAATTACAAAGTCAATCATACTGGTACCCAAAAAATAAGATGCATTATCAAATATAAGTGCAAAAGGCAAACCAAACCTTGTAATGATAAATTGATCAATAAATTCAATAACAAATTCAGAATTGACTACCTTTAGCGAAATTGCTTCCATCCACTAAGTGATGCAATATGTAGCAGTGAGAATATACCTATGTTGTTTAGAAGAATGAGAAACGATCTCACCTATGATATCCAGTCCCCATTGTTCGAATCACTGATCGATGTTGACTGGATGTAGAGGAAAAACTAGTTTCCTTTGTCTTCCAGAAGCAGTTTAGCATGTTTTTCATTTTCTCACATATGCGTGGGTATCTTTGAAGAGAGTGGGCTAGTAGTATCCAACATGTAAGATTTTGTGTGTTATAGTGTCTCCTCCAAAGTGTCTACTTGTTGGTCCATCGTGAAGTTCTTGCAAAATTGTTTGTGCTTCAAACTTTTCTAAGCATCTTAACAATATGGAATCATAGTTTCTCCTAAATAACACGTTATCAACAATCTCATAATTTTTTGTTTTTAATCGTAAAACTCTTTTTCTTTTATAATTGAGTTCGGGAGGAGCATATCCATTTTTTAAATAAAAAACTAAATCAATATATCGAGAATCAATATCAATTACACTTGCCTTATAAATGTGTTCATTGTTACCTGTGTCCCCTTCGACTGGTATGTTGGATTCTCCTATAAGTAGCTTGCAGAAACCTTGCCCTCTAACAATTTTGGATAGTTTTTTTTGGATATCGTATTCCTGCAGAGTTGTTACCCAATTTTCTCTTTTTCCTCCTAATTCTTTCTGCAATAATAATTGCCTCACTGCTAGGAATGGGACTATTACTTTCGTGTGTATTTTTAAGAGAAAAGTGTTTAAAATGCTTTACAGATTTATATACAACAAATGCTTGTTTTTATACTTCTGAATAATTCAGTTCAACACCTTGAAAATTTGAACTGAAAAATGAGATGGGTGCTTTAGTTTTCTGATTATTAATTTGTGTCAAAACAACAACATAAGACGTTGAAAAAGCAAAAGTGTATAAGATGAAATGATTAGAGAAATTTAGAGTATTTAAAGAAGGAGCATCAATAATTTCCTGTTTGATTAAATCAAATGCTTGCTTTTCATGATAACCCCATTTAAAAGCTACGTTTTTCTTAATCATTTGCTGTAACGGTAAAATGATTTGTGAGAAATCAGAGACAAGCCTTTTGACAAAATTGATATGTCCAAAAAATGATTGCATGCTTTTTTTGTTATATGGTGGAGAAATTTCTAAAATTTCTTTTATTCTATTAGGGTCAATGTAAATTCCAAATTTTGACACAATAAATCCTAAGAGTTTCCCTTCACTAAGAGCTAAAAAAGTTTTTTTGTTTTGTTTTGTTTTATTTTCTGATTTAATGAAACATCATATTTTCTACAGCATTCAAAAATCTGTTTTAAGTCCTGTAAAAGACTATTTCTATTCTTTGAATAAACAACAATGTCATCTAGATAAACAATGACTGTTTTATTTAATAGAACTTTGAAAGCTATATCCATGGCTCGTTGGAAAGTGGTACCCATGTTTATTAAACCAAAATGACATTTTTTGGTAGGCATAAGTTGTCCATTTGGTTATGAAAGTAGTATTTAGCCTATCATCTGGGTGGACAGTAATTTGATTATATCCAAAGAAACCATCAAGGAAAGACATAAGTTCAGAACCAACAACTGATTATAAAACTATTCCATAGTGGGTAGAGGGAAATTACCCTTTTGACTGGCCTTATTAAGATTTTTAAAATCTATACAAATTCGGATATCACCATTTTTTTTCCTAACAGGTACCAAGTTGGAAACCCATCTTAAATGCCTAATAGGAAAAATGATTTTAGCCTTAAGGAGTTTATTCAATTATGTTTTGATTTGATTTTCTAAGTTCAGATGAATTTTCCTTAGTTTTTGTTGGATAGGTTTATTATTTGATATCATTGGAATTGTATGTTGAATGATAGAAGTGTCAAATGTTTTCATATCGTCGTAACTCCAAGCAAAGATATCCTTATATTTATTTAACAAATTGATGAAAGATAATATTTCTTCGGACAAAAGACCAAGTCCTAAATTAATGTTTTGAGGATTACGATTTTCCCAAGGTTTATTAATTCAATCTTAGAGTTGAACTTTGTAGTTTTGAATTAGTAACTCTTTTAAATATGCCTTTTAAATCACATATATCCTTAAGTTTAACTACAGATTTGGGTATGGGATTATCCTCAATTTTTTGTTTTAATTGATCATCATGTTCATTTTCATCAATTATTTGGTCATCGTATGATTTTTCAAAATTTAAGAAGCTTAAAATGTCTTCATCATCTTTGAATACCCGTCAGTTGGTGATACTTTCGGGAATGGATGGCCCAGAGATTAATTCTACAGAAAATCTATCAGAACTGTAATCATCGGATGGGATTAGTTTTGATGCAACGTTAGCAAGAAGGTCAGCGCTGACATTTTAAATTCTAGGAATATCAGAAATATTAAACGCTAAAAAATGTGAAGTGAGACACTGAACCAATGACTGATAATGCTTCAAGTGTGTAGAGATACAATGCATCATGTTTCTCGCTTGTTTAATTACAATTTTTGAATCTCCATAAAATTGCAAGTATTTAATGTGAAAGCTAATTGCTTTATACATACCTTGGACCAATGCTTCATATTCTGCAATATTATTTGTGCATTCGGATTCCAATCTACAAATCAACATTGTCTTCACACCTTCAGGATTAATCAATATGCAACCCACTCCTGCACCATCGCTTGATTTCAACCCATCAAAATATAATTTCTAGATTAAAGAATTAACTAATGATTTTTCTAGCATATTTACACATCTGGAAAAGTCTGTCTGTGAAAAGTTTTCAATTTGAGAAATTATAGAATTACTCAGAAATGGTGACATTTGTGCTTTAAAATTATCAAAAAATGATTCAGTAGAGTAGTTTCCAAGAATGTTGTTATTAAATTCCACTGCCTCATTTTCACCTTCGAAATCTATTACTGAATTTTTCATGTGTTTTTCTCTGTTGATTCTAATTTGATTCGACTTTCCATTAAATGGGAGCCATAAGTGAGAGAAATTAGTGGCAAAATAACCATGAAGTTTTTTTCACCAATCTCTACTAGGCATTAAACCGTAGAAATCTGGGATATCAATAACAAGTATATCAATTATTTGACACACTTCAGGATTCGAAAATAGTCTAATAAGAACTAAATTAATTTCTTCTATGACTTTGACTTTTTTCCTATCAAGTTGCACCATGTGAATTGGGGTTTTTTGGGGTGACATGTTTAAATTCAGACAAACTGAATACAACATGATATTCGAAGAAGCCTTTGAATATACCAAGCAGTTATGTAGATTTTTATTAAATATTTCAAAAGTCAAAAGAAAAGGAGGAGTATGTCAGTTAGACATGTCACTTATTAGAATAACATCAGAGGAATCAAATAGTGGATGACTAGGAGGTTTACCCATTCCGTTAGAAGCTTTGGATACCATAGCAGTAGGAAGAGGAGAATAAGGTACTGCACTCAACTATTTTAGTAAAAAAAACTGTTGTTGTTTGAGTTTAGTGAGTTTATGGAGGGAAATGTTTGCTTTTATTTTCTTCATATCCTCAACTATATTGTACTCAAGAGTATCTAAAACTACTATGGTTCTGGTTGAAGATGGAGAATTTGATGAAGATGGAATTACTTAGGGAGAAGTGAGAGTGGATTTGTTAACAACTTTATATTTAACAGTGGAAGTTGAAGGTTTCTGTTTCTAAATTGATTGTATAGGATCAGCTAAACCTTTTCTTCTTGTGCTAATGGGTAATGCTTCATATTCATTTTTACTATAAAAAATAGGAAGCATAAAATCCTACATTCCATTTAACTCTGCAATTTGTTCATCTTGGGATTCATCGGCAAAAAATGCTGCTTCTTCCTCATCTTCATCATCAGTTTTTGCATTAGAGATCGTGTTTGGAGGTTGTGGATTAGGTGGCTAATTTATTCTGAATGGTCTAAAAGGTTTTTTGGAAGAGGATTCAACTACTTGTTTTTTAATCTCTACCATCTCGTTAGACAAAGTTTTAAGGACTTGTTGTAAGCCTTCAAGATCAAAGGGATCTTTAGGTGCTTTCTTTTTAGCTTCATCCTTAAATGTAACTTTTTTTTAATTTTCTGTCTTCCTAATATTTTTTCTTTTCTAGTGCATTTATCCCATTCTCTACAGACACAACTTCTTTCATGTTATCTACCAAGGTATTTTTATTAGCTCTATCTACAAAAATTTCTATGTTAGAAGGAAGAGATGAAATATACCAATCAATTTGTACATCGACACTAGGTCTAGAAGTAGATGGGATTTTATTTAATAATTTGTTAAATCTAGAATTGAAATCTTTTATCTTTTTTCTTGAATTCATTTCTAAATTGGAAAGGTCATTGATAAGAGATGTGGTTGAGTGATCATCACCAAATTTAATAAAAAAATTGTTCTTCAAAAATATCCCAACTAGTAATAGAATTCGTTGGTAGTGAAAGTAACAAGACCTTGTTGATCCTGTAAGAGTGTACGAGAATAATCTAACAAAAACATCTTCTTCATATACCCCATTAATATTGATGGCTAACATATAGTTTTGAAGGTGTTCTTCAGCAGGTAACCCATCATCAAGATTGAATTTGGGAACCATCTTTTAGGATGTTTTGGTAGAGGATGAAGCGGTGCTGGCATTTGAACAACTCCCAGATTGGACCATGGAATGGCTGCCATTGTAACAGTTGGAGAGGTGGATGTGATGAAAGAAGAAATAGTAGTTGTGATAGTATTGCTTGAGGAAACACTAGTTGTTTGTGTGGAGGAAATGGAAATAGATGAAGTGAACGGTAGAGAGAAAAGAAATGAAAAAGGAAGAAATGTATATGTTGGTGAATGAGAGAATGAAGTAATCTCACTAGTAGATGTTTGGCAATCTGATGTAGAAATTTTTGTTCAATGAGATTGAAGTGGAAATTCAAATGGAAAGATGCCAAGTTTTTCACTTTGGAACCAAGTTAAAACACCAATTCCTTTAAAAATAGAAGTTATTCTTCCTTCAAAATCTTCAGATGATTAAGGATTTTTTGCTGAAATGGAGACGTATTCCAATTTCTTTATCAAATTTGTAATTTCTGGTTATTTTGGAGTATAATCCG
Source organism: Pinus taeda (assembly GCA_000404065.3). Taxonomy (NCBI): domain Eukaryota; kingdom Viridiplantae; phylum Streptophyta; class Pinopsida; order Pinales; family Pinaceae; genus Pinus; species Pinus taeda. The sequence goes on from APFE030430443.1 coordinate 181,235, forward strand.
TAGGGATTACCTCAGGAAGTATTATAGGAGACTTGGGAGGTGATTGTACAACTCCTGATCTAAAAGTAGGAGATTCTGAGGGGATCCAGAAGTTGTACGAGATTCAGAGGGAGAATGAATCTCGGAATGGCCTTTTGTTTTTTGATTGGAGGTACTTTCCATTCATAACCTGCATGCCCTCCTAGCACAAAATGGTGTTGAGGCCTCAAAAGTTGCTACTTCAACACAAGGGGAAAACCACCTGGTCCGGACCTTAAGACAACTCCTTTTCTGTTTAAGTAGTGGATTCGACTGGGGATAATGGGACCAGTGTCCCAATGAAAGATGATTGAATGAATGTGTAATGCTTATAGTGGAGTGAAATACATGGATTTGGAGCAATGAATCAAATGGAAAAATAATTGCATTAATCCATTCTATAACCCGAGATTGTTTAACTTTTATCTAGATGCTATCTATAATGATTTTCCTTAGTAAATGACAATATAGATTACTCAAACACTAATGGAAATGAAACTTATTTCAAGATGATTAGTTTGATTAAGTAGTTAAATATCACAACAAATTGCTTAACATGTATAGAAATATCAATGGCAACATGATCAGTAGTGAATACATATAACATTGTTTTTAAATATCAAGTAATAAGAAATTTGAAAAGACAAATTTACTATTTACTTATGAACAAAACATAAGTATAATGATAGAAATACTAGATATACTTCACTCAACTCATAAAAGAGATAGCATCAATTTATTCTTTCCCACAAAGATGATTCCAGGAGTACAGTAATGAAACTTCTCAAAACTCTTTATGAAAATTCCTAAACAATGTTCTAGTGGTTCTATTGAGAAAATGATGAAAGTATAGTAGTGAGAGCTTTTGTAAGCCTTTTTTCATAAAATTCAGGACCTTTATTTCCTACAGCAACTAAGCTTAAATAGAAGACAACAACTCTAATCTATTGTGCAAATCGTTGAGGGCATTAAGCAGATCCGTTCAACAATGTTTAAAGGAAAATCGTATTTTGCTAGAAGTTTCTAAAAATGATTTGTTGTCATCATTAGCTTCATTTGTTCCATCGAATTATTTGGATGTTTGTCTGTCTGTTTGAACTGATCTGCCACTGTAAGCACAACTGTCTTTCTCTGTCATGAACCTAAACATGGAAAACAAGAATCGATAAGATACACATGAATGATACATTTTTTTTATTGGAAACAAATCACTTTTGCTGGGAATTAGGAAAACATAGAGTGCAATAAATTTGACACTGACATCATGGAGAGGAATGCGGAGTAAGGAGGTGGAGATTTACAGCTTATTGCAATCGGAAATAAGAGTTTTGGGGCAGATCATAAAATAGTTGCAATCAGAATAGAATCAGGGGCAAAACTTTAGAACAATTGCAATTGGTTTAGACTGGGAGTATTTCATATAAAATGCAAAAGGGGGCCTTCTCAAATAAAATCACAATCGCAATCGGAATGGGAAGGAGATAGAGCGACGATGTTCTTTTGTTATTTGCGATAGCCTCGAATGCGGGGTATGTATGGATTGGAGTGAATAATCTTGTCGGGTCTAGTCTAATCGCAAATTGCAAATTGTCTGGGGTGAAGGGTTTATTATAAGCTGTGTCTCTTTAAATCTTGAGATTGCAGAATCCCAGGGTGATGTCAGGGATGACATCATAGTGTGTCACTATAATGTGGAAGATGACGTGGAATTTTGGTGTGGAAGATGATGTGGATATGACATGGTGGGAGACGTGGCAATGACATGGTACCTGATGTGGAGGATGACGTGGATCTGACATCATTGTTGATGTCATATCACAATCGGCGTTGGGATGTATATCACAATTGACATAAGGCAATGGTTCTTGAAATTGCGTTGACGCAGGATTTTAATGAAATGAAGTTGATAATCCCCATGGGTCCAGTTATGTCGCATATCACAATTGGTTTTGGAGTATGGACTTAAGATTTTTTAGAACCTGCAGTATTCACAGACGCAGGGTTTTATGGTTTGTATTGGATAATCCCTGCGGGTCCAGTTTATACCGCAATCGCAATAGAGTTTGGTAGAGTGGTCTCGAGCCTTATGAAACTTGCGATGCGGGGTATGAATGAGATATTTTAACTTGGAGGATTTAAATTTGTGGTCGGGTCCGGAGTGATATTGCATATCAGAATCGGTTAAGGATTAGGCTTAAGTTCTTTAGAACCTTTTGCAATTGTCATGGATGTGGGGATTTATGAATTGGGATGTATCTTGTGTCGTCAGGTCTGGTTTAATTGCAATCACAATGGAGTTTGGTAGATGGGTCTTGACCCTTTGGAACTTTGTTTATTTGTGATGCAAGGAAGTGGGATGAGTCAAAGTTTGTTAAGATTTCAGCCTTAGGGGATTAAAAACTCTGATTTATTTTGTTTAAATAACCCATATTTTTGAATACTTAAGGTTTTTTAAGCCCAAGTATAGTTTTGATCTCGGGGGCTATTAAAATTTGGTTTTTTGGGATAATCAAGGTTTAATACTTGGGTTTTAATTAAAATTCCTAAGTATTAAACTTTGATTATAATATTTTTCTAAAATGAAGGGTCCCTATTTTAATATAATAAATTTCATATGAAATTTATAATATATTAAAATGGGGGTTATTGGACAATACAACAACTAGTTAGGGCACACTTTGACTATTGTTGACTTGGAAAAAATTGCAGACTTTGACAATTGACCATAATTGACTTTTGAGGTTTATCATTTGTTGATATTGGTTTGCCTATTTGGATAATGAAAGGTTGACTTTGACTCATTGTTGAATTAGATTACTGTACTCTTTGCTGAACATTTTATGACAATCTAATAAGAAGAAGAATTTGAAAGGGTTTTCCCCCTTGTGGGGTTTTCCCTTAGTCTTTGACCAATCTTGTTATCTCTTGTTATTGCTTTTGGTTGTCTCTTATTTGTCATTGTCATTCACTGTTCTATCTATAGTTTATATTGTTTATTGGAAGATTGAATTGATTGCTAATTGAATTTAAGAATTGGGTTAAAGTAATTGTAGCAACATAGAATAGTGGAAAATTAACCTGATATTGGAGCTAAGGTGAAGAACAAAACCCAAGGAGATAAGAGACAAGAGAAATTGTATTTGAAGGAAGCTAAAGGAACCTATTTGATTTGGACAAGATGACTACCTCTTTCTTCAATGAAAATGAGAAACTAGGAGACTCATCAAACTTTGTTATATCGAAGATCAAGTTAGAAGTTATACTGGATGACAATGATGTTTTGGAATATCTGCAAGGTAAGATTACTGAGCCTCCAAATAATTATCTCATTGCCACCAAGTCCAAGTATAAGAAAGGTGAGATCAAGGCTAAGAAAATCATTATTGATGGTTTGCAAGATCATTTACTTATTTATGTTTGCAATTTGAAGAAGTGCAAGGACATTTTTGATAACTTGGTTGGGATGTATCAAGTCAATAACTTGAATCACATCCTCTCCTTGAAAAATAAGCTTAAAGAAATGAATATGAATCGGGGAGAATTTGTGCAATCCTATGTAATGAGGTACCCCAATTAAGGGATCAATTGCAAACTACTGGTGAGTTCATATCTGACAGGGAGTCAGTGATGGTCACTTTACAAGGCCTTCCTCTGATTTGGGAAACCTTCATTACTACTATTAATAGCAATAATAATCAATTTCCTACATTTGATGAGCTGGTGAGAAAATGCACTTAAGGATAATCTAGGATGATCTCAAGGGAAGGATTCAAAAGCAAGAAGAAGGAGAGCCATCAACATTTGTTACTCAACATAAGAAAAATAAAGGTAGAGGAAGTCTTCTCCAACAACTAGGAACTCCAATAAAAGAAAAACAAAAAGAGACAAGGATATGTCAAAGGATGAGTATTATAATTGTCATAGATTTGGCCACTATGCTTAATATTGTCGAGAAAGGATGGATGCTCCAAGGTCAATATAGAACAACAATAGTGGCTTCAACAATAGTAGGTTCAACCATATAAGAAGAGATGACCGAAGAGGAAGAGATGATAGAAGAAGAGGTGTTCCAGATGATCGTGAAGAAAGCTATCATCCTCAAAAGAAGTCAAGAAATTCCAAGTATGAAAGTAATGCAACTACTACTAAATCTAAATAAATTCTTATTTCTTCTCTTTCTATCTCTTCTCCTCTGGATTCATATGATATTTGGTTTGTAGATAGTGAGGCTTCTAGACATTTCTCTGGGTATAATGAAGTCCTCCCAAATATGGTTGAGAGGGAGGCAAGTTTGAAGATCATTCGTGGAGGTAATATTGAATATCCAATGAAGGCCTTTGGATCTATCAAATTTGATTTGGAATCTGGGGAATGCATTCTTCTTCATGAAGTAATGTATGTTCTGCAACTAAAGAAGAATTTGGTATCTATTTTTACTGACATAGGAGGTTGACGAAAATGAGGTGGTAGTCTGGAATTAGACTACTAGTTAACTTTGTAACCAATCAGTTGCGCATTGACAGATCTTCTACGTGGATTTTTCTCAAGGGTCTTGCTTACTTGACCAATCACCGTCATCCCTTCTTTTCCTTTTCCCTTTGTCAGGCGCTTCAATCCACATCGTCGATTTCACTCCTTCATATCCAACGAATATCGCGTATCCCGCTTTCCAACTAGCCCAGATGATCTCCACCGTCAATGTGACCCGTCCAATCAAACTAATGTTGCGCAATCTCATGTGAATTCTTGCATGACTGATATCAGGTCGAGAATGCGCGAGAAAAATGGTTTTCCTATGCTATGTGCCACCCACTTAGGCTAATCACGTGAAATTTAGGAATATCGCTTACCACCTTTAGGGCGCGCGAGATACCACTTCCCACTTATCGAATACTACCATGTGCTTAATTCACAACCTTAATAAAGATGCTTAAGGAAATTTTAACGCTTAAGATCCCTATTAATCATTAATATTAATCAAATGTGATATTCAATAAAAAGTATGAAGAGAGAAAAATACTCGAATAGGGTCCAGAACGCCAATACATAGCTACAAATTGAATTTTTGCACCAGAACAGTGTGTCCACACCACATTTCAATCAATTATTCAACAAAATGGAAATTACAGAGTCTTGGTTCTCTCACTCGATTACAACAGTTTGCCTGACTTCTATTCAATCTCAAACCCTATCTCTGTCTCAAACTCTCACTTACTCACTCTATTCTTGATCATCTAATCTCTCTGTCATTACATTCTTTCCTATTTTATGAATCAAATCCTATCCTAATTGCATTGACAACTCAATCTCTATTTTTATCAGCTCAACTATTAAATCCCTATTCTCAAGCTCTGATACACACCTAACCTAACAACTTTTCTCCTATTCTAAAAATAATACAATAATCCAATTATTACAATCATTGAGATAAAGATTAATTCGAGAGATCCAACCCTCTCTATTAAAATTGATTTTGACCACTTAGGTCAATGAAATTTATCTCATGTTAGCCACAACATGTGAACATATAATCACATTGTTGGCTAACTCCGGATTCTCCTGCATCAGACTCCCGGGGAAGAAAAGAATCATCCATTAGACTTTCAAAATTTACTCCATACTTCTGCAACTCTGCTGTTGTCAACCAACTGGCATCCTCTATTGGATGTCCCTTCCATTTGACTAAATACTTAAAATAAACTTGTCCTCTAGTTCTTTTAGTTACTCTTTTCTCCAAAATAGCTTCCACCTCTTTCTTGACTGCCTTTGGCATTTGTTCTTCCCAATTTAAAGTCTGAACTTCATCTTCTGCAGGTTTCTTCTGTATCTCTGACTCTATCCCCTTGTATGGATATAAATCTGCAACATTGAAGATAGGTGATATTCCAATCCCTTCTAGCAATTCAATTTCATAAGCATTAGTTGAAAATTTCCTCACAATTCTGTATGGCCCTATATTTTTCATATTTATTTTATTATAAGTCCCAGCAAGAACCCTTTCTTTTCTCAAGTATACCATCACTAGATCTCCCACTTGGAATTCTTTTTCTCTCCTCCTCATGTCAACTCTCTATTTGTATTTTCCACTGCTTTCCTGCAATTTGTCTTTGACATCTTCTTGTAGTCTCTACATCTGCTATGCAAACTCTTCAACTTTTACACTTCTTGTCTCCTGTTTATCCAAATTCCCGAGTTTAGACACACCTCTTGGATTCATTCCAAAAAAAATATGAAATGGACTCACCCAATTACTTTGGTTTGGAGTGTCATTATAAGCAAACACAGCTTGAGCAAGTGCTAAATCCCATTGCTTAGGATTTTTATACCCTAAACTTATCAATATGTTTCCCAAGCTTTTGTTTACCACTTCGGTCTATCCATCTATTCGAGGGTGATATGTTGAGCTGAAACTAAGGTTGGCACCTAGTTTCTTCCAAAGAGCTCTCCAGAAATGCCCAACAAACTTTGTATCCCTATCAGACACAATACTTATAGGAAATCCATGTAACCTTACAACTTCTGAAAAAAACTGATTAGCAATATGTGTTGCATCACTAGTCTTTTTACATGAAATGAAATGTGCCATTTTAGAAAATCTATCTACCACAACATAAATGGAATCATTTCCTCTTTGGGTTCTAGGTAATCCCAAAAAAAATCCATACTAACTGCATCCCATGGTTGGTCTGGTATTGGTAATGGTTGGTACAATCCTGTATTTTGGCTTCTTCCCTTAGCATGATGACATATCCTGCACTTCTCAACAAATTTCTTAACATCAGTTTGCATCTTCGGCCAATAGTAAAAAGCATTTACCTGAGAAAACGTTTTGTCTTGTCCAAAGTGACTAGATAATCCTCCACTGTGTTTCTCCTTGATTATGTTTTCCCTCATAAAACATTTGGGAATGCACAATTTGTTACCTTTAAATAGTAAACCTCCTTGGATAAGATAATCTAACCGTTGACTACTATTATGAACTGTCGGATTTTGTACAACTGTATAAATATCTTTGAATTCTGCATCATCTTTATACATATCAACCATATCTTCAAATCTTACAATGCCAACTCTTAATTCTCGCACAATGAAATTTACCCTGCTTAAAGCATCAACAACTTTGTTCAACTTACCACTTGTATGTTTTATCACAAAAGTAAAAATCTGTAAAAAATCTACCCCCTGGCACACTTCTGGTTTAATTTTGGTTGGTTGTTTATGAACTACAATGCATGATTATGAAAGTACAATACAAACTCCTTTGGTAGCAAATAATGTCTCCATTTTTTTAAAGCTTGCACAATAGCATAATTTTTTTTGTCATAAAAAGAATACTTCTTCTTAGTTTCATTTAGTTTCTCACTAAAGTAGGCTATTGGTCTCTGTTCCTAACTCAAAACTGCTCCTATTGTAACTCCACTAGCATCAGTTTCAACTTGGAAAACTTTCCCAAAATCAGGTAAAGCTAAAACTGGTTTCTCTGTAATTTTCTTCTTTAGCAACTTAAAATTTCAGTCGGCTACTTCTATCCACTCAAATATGTTTCTTGGAATAGGCCAGTTCCAAATTGCTTGGACTTTCTTTGGATCCATTTTTAGACCTTATTTAGGAACTACAAATCCCAAATAGATTAATTCTTCTTTCATGAAATTACATTTCTTTAGATTTATCAACAATTTCTCTTTTTGCAGAGTTCTTAAAACCAACTTAAGATGCTCCAGATGTTCTTCTTTGCTTCTACTGAAAACTAAAATATCATCAAGATAAACAATGACAAACTTGTCTGCATATTCCTTCAAGACTTCATTCATCAATCTCATGAATGCACTAGGTGCATTAGTGAGTACAAAAGGCATCACTAACCATTCATACAACCCACTGTTTGTTTTAAATGTAGTTTTCCATTCATCTCCTTCTCTAATCCTTATTTGATGATATCCACTCTTCAGGTCTATCCTAGTAAAATACTTTGACCTACTTAAACAATCCATCAAATCATCCATGCATGGTAAAGGAAATCTATACCTGATAGTAATAATGTTTATGGCTCTGGAATTGGTACACATACGCCATTCACCACCTTTATTTGGACTGAAGACTGTTGGTACAACACACGGACTAAGACTCTCTCTGATTAATCCCTTATCCATCAGTTCCTGTACTTGTCTTCCAATTTCTGCATTTTCTTGAGGAGTTAACCTGTATGCTTCTTTGTTTGGTAAACTTTCTCCAGGTATTAGATCAATATGATGGCTAATACTCTTGATGGGTGGTAATGCATTTGATAACTCATCCACAATAATATCAACAAAATCATTCAACATAGTTTTGATTTCTTCAGATAAATCATCTAAGTTTGTGGAAGTTAAAATTACCTTAGGTCTCCTTATGATAGCAAAATGCATATGTTGATCATTCTTAACTTCTTGTAGCAATTCTTTCCCACTCATCAGCATAACACTGTTTGTAGGTGCTTCTTTGCTTTCTTCATCCTTCAATGGCAACATTATGTGTTTATTTCCATCCTTCTCCAGAGTGTAAGTATTTCTTCTCCCATCATGAATAGCTTTCTGATCAAACTTCCAAGGTCTTCCCAACAAGACATGGCATACATCCATTGGCAATACATCATACAATATCACATCCTTCTAAGTACCAATCTATATCTCTATGTTGCATTGTTCTGTCACAATAAGCTGATGTCCTTTTTGCAGCCATGATACTTTGTAAGGAGTAGGGTGTACTATTTTAACTAGTCCTAACTTTTCCACCATTTCTGCAGAAACAAGGTTATCAGTGCTTCCACTATCAATTATCACTTTACAAAATTTTCCTTTGGAATTGCATGTTGTTTTGAATAAAATCTTTCTCTAAGCTGGTTCTCCTGTCTCTTTCTCTGCCTTAAGAAATACTCTTTTCAACAACAAGGATTCTCCTACTTCGGGTGATTCTTCCTTGTTTGCAATTTGAGGTTTTTCTTCCCTTGCCTCAGCCACATTCACATTCCTCTGATTTGTTACTTTACTATGAGGATAGTCCCATGATCCATGTCCCCATTCTCCACATGTGTAACACCGAATTTCTCTTCCTCGGCCTCTTCCACTGGGTGCAAATCTTCCTCTACTAAATTCTCCTCTCTATGGTTGTCCACTACTTGAACCTACTACTTCACCCTGAGGGTGCTGCTATCTCTTGCTGAAATTTTTCCTCTAGTCCTCTAATTTTGCTTCTTTAACATCTTCGCTTCTGCCTTCAAAGCTGCTTGATAGGCATTTTTAATTGTCTTTAGACTCAGCAAGCTGATTTCAGCCTGTATGTCATATCTCAAGCCATTGATGTACCTAACTACCTTTTCTACATCATCATCTACATGTTCTACTCTAATGCCCAGCTTATAAAATTCTTCTATATACTCTTTGATAGTCATACCTTTTTTTCTCAAATTTTGTAACTACCTGAAAATATTTAACTGATAATATTTTGGCATAAATTTATTTTTCAATCTACTTACCATTTTATCCCATTGTTTGATCTTGGGCTTTCCCTTTCTTGCTCTGGATGTTTATAGTTCATCTCACCAGATAGCTGCATGAAACTTCAATATGGTAACCACAAATTTCACCTTCTTTTTATAATCAACCTCCTCATAGTCGAAATACTTGTCCAATGAACTGATCCAGTCCATCAACTCTTCTACATTGAGATTCTCTTCATACAAGGGTATTTCCAGTTTTGGTTTTCCACAAGCTTTGGACAATATATTGAGAACTTTGGCAGCTTCACTTTCATCCTCTTCTTCTTCCTCAGAAGATTCTTCTACTACACTGACATCTCCTTCACCAGGTGCTCTCCTATGAGAAGTCTCCATTGTCTCCATCCTTGTACGCAGATTTCAGATCTCATCCAGCAGAACTGCATTCGCTACAGGTCTCCCCCGACCTATGCTAGCTCCTCTCCTTGGTGGCATGTTTGCTATAGAAAAACTTAATCTCTAGGCTCTGATACCAAAATGACGTAGGAGATTAACGTAAATGAGGTGGTAGTCTGGAATTAGACTACTGGTTAACTTTGTAACCAATTAGCTGTGCATTGACGGATCTTGTACGTGGATTTTTCTTGAGGGTCCCGCTTACTTGATCAATCAATGTCGGTCCTTCTTTTCCTTTTCCCTTTGTCAAGTGGTTCAATCCACGCCATCGATTTCACTCCTTCATATCGAATAGATATCGCGTCGTTCGCTCGCCAATTAGGCCGGACGATCTCCACTGTCGATGTGACCCGTCCAATCGAATGGCTATCGCGCAATCTCGCGTGAATTATTGCACAACCGATATCAGGTCGAAAGTGTGTGAGAAAAGTGGTTTTCCTATGCTACGTGCCACCCACTTATGTTGATCGCGTGAAATTTAGGAATATTGCTTACCACCTTTAAGGCGCGCGAGATACCACTTCCTGTTTATCGAATACTACCACGTGCTTAATTCAAAATCTTAATAAAGACGCCTAAGGAAAGTTTAACGCTTAAGTTCAATATTAATCATTTGTATTAATCGACTGTGATATTCAATAAAATGTATGAATAGAGAAAAATACCTGAATAGGGTCTAGAACGCCAATACACAGATACAAATGGATTTTTACACCAGAACAGTGCGTCCACACCACACTTCAATCAATTATTCAACAAAATGGAAATTACAGAGTCTTGACCCTCTTGCTCGATTACAATAGTTTGTCTAACCTATGTTCAATCTCAAACCATATCTCTGTCTCAAACTCTCGCTTACTCACTCTATTCTTGATCATCTGATCTCTCTGTCATTACATTCTTTCCTCTTTTATGAATCAAATCCTATCCTAACTGCATTGACAATGCAATCTCTATTTTTATCAGCTCAACTATTAAATCCCTATTCTCAAGCTCTGATACACACCTAACCTAACAAATTATCTCCTATTCTAAAAATAATACAATAATCCAATTATTACAATAATTGAGATAAAGATCAATTTGAGAGATCCAACCCTCTCTACTAAAAATTATTTTCACCGAGGTTAATGAAATTCATCTCATGTTAGCCACAACATGTGAACACACAATCACATTACTTGCTAAGTCTAAATGCTCTTTCATCATTTGATTTGGAAGACAAAGGGATGAGAGCAACCTTCATAAAAGAAAAAAATCCTCACCTAGCTGACGGAATCTCAAATGGGAGATGCTTTAACCTTGGGATTTAGAGTTTAATGACTCTATAGAGTCACTGGAAGACATCTCATGGCAATGGTCCATGACACCAATCATCAAAACGAGTTATGACATCGAATATTCGCACATATACACTATGAAGCTCTTCTGAAATTGAAGAAATTAGTATTTGGGATTCCTGATGTTCAAGCAAGACACGATGGAGTATGTCTAGGGTGTTCTAGTGGAAATAAGATAAGGGATCATTCCCCTTTAGCAAGAACAAGACTAATGACATTCTCTAACTCATTCATTCTGATCTATGTGGACCTATGATTGTGCATTCTCTTGGTGGTCATCTCTACTACATAACGTTTATTGATGATTTCTCTAGGAATACATGGATATACTATTTGAAGCATAAGGATGAGGTCTTTGATATGTTCAAGGAATTCAAGGAATTGATCAAACATCAAACAAGGAAGAAAATCAAGGTCTTTAGGTCTGATAATGGTGGAGAGTATACGTCAAATGAGTTCATTGACTTTTGCAAGCAAGATGGAATCAAGAAGGAAACTATTATGCCTTATAATCCCGAACAAAATGGAGTGGCTGAAAGAAAGAACATGTCTATTGTGGAAGCTTCTCAAGCTATGTTCCATGATCAAAAGTTGTTGAAGTTCCTTTGGGGAGAAGCAAAAAATATAACAATATATATTCAGAACAAGTTTCCTCATCAAGCCTTGGACAAGAAGACTCCAGAAGAAGTATTCATAGGTGTGAAGCCCGACATTCTACATCTTAGGATATTTGGTTGCCCCATATATTTCCATGTGCTGAAGGAGAAGAAGAACAAGATGGAAGCACTGAGGAAGGGTATGTTTTGCTGGTTACTATGAAAATTATAGAACTTAGAATTTTATTATATATAATCTTATAATATATATATTTATTATATATATATATATATATTTATATATATTTATATTATTTTCTGGCAATGGATTTTGCAGTTTAGAAGGGATGTAACTTTCAATGAAGATGTTGCCCTTGGAAAATTAAGCGACCTTCCTCCACCTCCTTCTCTTGAGAAGAAGGATGAATATATGAATCTATTAGAAGGACCTTCCATACTAGAGTCTGAAAAGGACATTGTTGATGATCCAATGGAGTCCATGGATCCTTTGAACCCTTCTCCAAATGATCCATCTTCTAGGAAGATACCATTATGGCTTTGCGATACATTACAAGATGTTGAGAGACATATCCCTGCCAGAGGAACCTTTAGAGAGAGTTATTAATTTTTCTTAGGGCTATATTTTTTTTTCTTTAGATAATTGCATTTCATCATTTATGTCATATTCACCATTTAAACATCATTAGAAATTATATAGAAATAACAATGTCATCAAGAATGCAACAAAACATAAATGAATAACAGAAGAAAAGCATGCACACATAGAGACACCATAATTGTTTTAGAGATCAGGAAAAAAACCCACAAGGGGGAAAACCCTTTCAAATTCTTCTTATTATATTCATAAAATGTTCAACAATGAGAGAGTACAATAATCTAATTTCTTCATTCACAAGCCTGTGGTTAACTGTCAAAATCTATGTCAACAATAAGAAAAAATAAAGATCCGAGCCACATGGAGTTGACCATAATGTGTGTGGTTGAAGCATTACAGCCATAGGGAGAAGCCTGTCCCATGTGCGAATATAGCCAAAATTTTCCTGTTGCAACCCCACAACTACAAACCAAAACCCTACTTCACATGTGTGAACTTCAAATCCTTCAATTTCAGACATGTACAAACCAGTCTTTGTGAACCAACTTTAGACCTGAGTGGACCAAACGAAAGAAGAGAGAAGAAGATGCTTAATGATGATCTCCAAATGAGGGTCACTTGACTTGTATTTATAGGCTTCCAAGGGTGTCCACTTTCTCTTTAAAGCTGACCTGAACTTTTGTGCACATGTGGGTTTCCATATTAAAAATAAATTTTCCTTAGCCAAATTAAATTTCCAAGGGTTAGGAGGTGTATTTCTTGATGAGGAAGGTTGTCTAAAGGAGGGAATTTGTCCTTGAGATGCTAAATTAACACTCCCTCTCAGCTAGGGAGAAATTACCGACTACAATATGTATTCCATATGAAATCAAATGTCATCTTTGCTCCTCTCTACTCATCTCTGCTCATCTATACTCATATGTTGAACACTCTCAAATCTAAAAGAAGAAGAATTTAACATTGTAGGGGAGCTCAATCTACCACCCTCCATCCATCAGGGAGCTATTGCTATCACCCAGAATCATCTGCATGTGGGGAGCCCAATGCCACTACCTAAGAATCTCTACCAACTAGGTGCCTAATGCTACTACTCGAAAATCTTTGTGAGTAGGGAGCCCAATGCTACTACTGGGGAATATTTCCTAGTAGGGAGTCAAATTCCACTACCTTGGAATCTCTTCCAGGGAGGATCCCAACGCTACAACATGAGAAACTCTTCTAGTGAGGAACCTAATGCTACAACCTGAGAAACTCTTCTAGTGGGGAGCTCAATGCTACAACTTGAGAAACTATGCCAACGGGGAGCCCAATGCTACAACTTGAGAATCATCATCATAGGGGAGTTCTAACTCAAACCACATCATAGGGGAGACCAAATCAACCCACTATCCAAGGAAAATAGGTGAGATACAACTTACCATGAGGTAAGGATCACAACTCTCATATCGTCTGTTGAACTTCTCATCAAGACCCTTAAGAGTCAAGTTGTAGAACACCTGCATCCACAACCTTGGGAGGAGATACACACTTACCCTACAAGGTAAGGATTAGACACAACCCAAGGAACTTGGGGGAGATACACACTTACCCTGCAAAGTAAGGATCAAATACACCCAAGTCATCATCTCAACCCATTGGCCAAATGGGGAGGAACAATCCAAACAAGCCCAACTTGTGGGTATGATTCATACTGGGGTATACTCGCCAAGAGGAGATACATATTACTATGAGGTAAGGACCAGACATGCCCTAAGATCAAAATAGGGGAGATACACACTTATGGTGAGGTAAGGATCATACATGCCTATTATCCACAAGTTCCCTCAACCCTAGGAGATCTTAGACTAAATTCCTCACCCTGGGAGCTTAGACCGGGGGGAAGATCTAGTTCAATGTTCTTGATAAGCTTGAACCCTTTCCAAAGAGGGTCACATCTATCAATCCATGCTTATATTTGAAGCTCAGAAACATATCAAAGTGCTCGTATCTAGTACTAACTTAAATGACTCACTTAAGAGTTCAATCACACTACCTCATACATTACCAAAAATAGTAGTCCTCTATTTTCCTGTTCATGTAGGACATCAAATCAAATACTATGTTAGAAAAAATGCATGTCATAAAAGGATACCTTATTCATCCTTTCTCCCTCTCCTAGAGGCAAAAACCACAAGCCTAAGCTTGTCTCATACAATAACACTGTCTCAATGAAGATACCTCTGAACCCAACTATATACGAGATTCTCTGCCAATCAGATTCAACTCTTTTTGTCACAATATATCACTAATGTATCAAGAACCTACTCAAACAACTCTCCAAATATCTTCCTTAACCAAACTTCTTCATAGCTAGCCATGCTAGCAACAATATATTCTTCCTCAGTCATGCTTAAAGCTACATACTTCTATCTCCTTATTATCGAAAATTCCATCGAAAACCCCAAAATAAAACAACACCCCGATGTGATTTTCCTATCAATAATGTTTCCAATCCATTTTTCATCAGAGTATCCATGTAGGCTCACATCTCCAGAAGTAGTGCATCATATTGAGATCCTTCATCTCGAACTCAGAGATCAGCTCCCTCTTACATTCAATAATCAAAGGCTCACTACTTGTCAAGAATAAATCATCAACATATAAAACCAAGATCAAAATCATACCTTGAACCACCTTGAAATAGAGGTTGGAATCAACACTTCTAGGCTTGTGAATCCAAGATTCACCAGGGAATTATCAATGCATACATGTTAGGTTTGAGGAGCTTGCTTCAAACCATATAATTCTTTCTTCAACCTACAAATATAGGTCTTCCTGTCCTTTAATTCAAATCCTTTAGGTTTCTCAACATCTACTTCTTCCTGTAGAATTCCATATATAAATTTTGTCTTTACATTCATCTAGTGGATTGTCCATCCTTGACTAGAAGCAAGGGAAGAAATCGATCTAATAGTAGTATAGCATGAAACAAGAGAAAATATGTCGTCATATTCCTCTCCCTCTTTCTACCACAAACCTTGCCTTGTACTTTTCAATCAAACATTTTGATGTACTTATCTTTAGTTCTCAGGAAAACATCCCATATGTCATTCTTCACAATTGATTCATATTCTTCAACCATGACATCCTTCAAAGGCCGTTCTTTCACTACTTCTTCAAATGTGGAAAGCTCAGCCTGGATCATAGTCTCTAACATGCCTCTCAACATCTTGTAATGTATCACATAGCTACAATGGTCTCTTCCTTCAACAACATTAGATGATCATCTATTCATATCTAGAAGCCTCACTTTATTCTGCAATCATCCATCGCAAATAATGATAGGTATTGCAATCTCATGGAGAGTCTCTCCCTCTAAATGGAAAGCCTCTTCAATCATCATCAATCAAGACTTCAACCTATTTATCATAACACTGTCATGCATCAACAAAACTGTTAGATCACAGAGTCAAACTATAATATATATACATCATAGTCATGACAAATCATCCTTAGTTGCTTCATTATCACATATGCACTTGTCATCAAACATTCATTAAAGGTTAATGTCATATAATTAGGGAAATTGACAATATTATATTCATACTTCAAGGATCATAATCATAACATCACTTCTTTATCACATTACTCATCCTAACATGATTAAGTGAGGGCATCGATTTTTGTCACTTGTCAAATTTGTCAGGCCATCCTAGCAGATACAACTATCAAAATCTTTAGAGACAATCACTTTAAACCACACTATTATCATTCGAGTTACCATTCTTATCACAAGTATTAATAGTATCAAGTTACCATATATCAAAATCAATTTTTTTAGCCTACTTTGTAAAAACAAGAAATCCACCATGTCTAATAAAATGTAAGATACTTGCCAAATATCAAGTGCACAAATATATCACATATACTAGAAATCAAACTTACTTTCATATTCATGCATGATTCATTTATGAAGGTGATATTATCGTCACACCTCCAGGCTTAAATTTCCATCCAATATTGCAGCTAATCATAACATTGAAATAATATACTATACATACCTTGTAATATTCGAATACCTTAGCAACTTACAAATTGTAATTTTTAGATGCTACTTTGAAAACTTTCAAAAACTTTCATCAGGTACCTCTTTCCTTTTCCAGCACCAACTCTTCTCTTCCTGCACTAGCTCTCTTTTCCTACACCTGAGATGATCCTCAAGAAGGATCTTCTTATCACATCTCATTTGGAGGTTAGAAGTATTCATATATTCAAATAGTCATGTAGGAAGGATAAGCAGTAACCAAACAAATAATTCTAAACAAGAATAGTGTCATGAAGGAATAACATAAATCTAAAAGGTACTTATCTTTAATGAGAGATTATCAACTCCCTCTTGAATCATCTTTCTAGAGTTGTTATAGTATATTATCCGATGTTGCCTTCAATATTTCCAATCATATTCATCAACAACCAAGCCTAATTGAGAGTAGCCCATCTAGGGTTACCTTAAATTTGTCACAAATGCTAGAACAACTTCTCGTTGATCATGTTAGGGTTTAAAGGTTGCATAACTCAAGCCTTTATCATACAACAAGGTTTCTTTCGAACCCTAACCTTATGTTATCCATCAAACCCTAATAACCAAATTTCATAGGGTTTCTTTCAAACCCTAGAATTCTTTTAGGTCTCTTCCATATTCTCTTGCTTCCATCAATGGTGTCTTCATAGGGTTGATCTTCAATGAATTCAACCCAACTCTGATACCATGTTATTTTCTCGTAGCTATATGGTTCTTTGCTTTAGATAATTTCATTTCATCATTTATATCATAATCACCATTTAAACATCATTAGAAACTATATAGAAATAGCAATATCATCAATAATGCAATGAAACATAAAGGAACAAGATAAGAACAACATGCACACATAGAGACACTATAATTTGGTCGAAGACCAGAGAAAAACCCCACAAGGGGGAAAACCCTTTCAAATTATTTTCTTATTAAATTTTCATAAAATGTTCAGGAAAGAGAGAGTACAATAATCCATTTTCTTCATTCATAAGACTATCCAACAAAACCAACCAAACAATATCCAAGAGATGAACCCATCAACACTATTAAACAAAATCATTGTTCACAAGCTTGTGGTCAACTGTCAAACTCTACGGTCAACAGTAAAAAAAAATCCTAGATCTCACCTGCACAGAGCTAACCATTGTGCATGCAGCTAAAGCATTCTAGCAGTAGGAAGAAGCCTGTCCTTGTTGAAATTTGATGACTGAAAAAAAAAAAAAAAAAAAAAAAAAAAAAAAAAAAAAAAAAAAAAAAAAAAAAAAAAAAAAAAAAAAAAAAAAAAAAAAAAAAAAAAAAAAAAGAGTTTCCTGCAATCCCAACCCGGTTTTAGTTTCACCTTATCACTCCCATTTAGTTAAATTCCCATTCCCATAAACATACATTCAACATATAGAATTCCGGAAATGAAAATTTTAGATTAAAACACATGGGATTGTTAACACATGCTAAAAATAAATATGGACATAACCAGACCAACAACACACATAAAAATACACACAGATTTTTGGTCAACTTAGACCCAGGCAAAACACCTTTAATCTTCTTTGGGGAAAACTTGTTAGGGAGCTCTTCAAATTTATTTATCTTTCAAGTTCAGGAAAAATATATTTGTAGACAAAACAAAAAAACAAAAAAATACATCTTATCTCTTTAGCCCAAAACTCCTTGAAAATCATGCCCACTTTGCCTCGATTTCCGTGCCCACTTGTAGATGAAAATATTTACTGTACATATATGACTATATGAATTTCTGTACCACTGTATGGATTGTACAGATTTTTTCCATTTTTTTGTTTTCAAAAACTTCTCTCAAACGGTGTGCAACTCACAACATTCATTACTTTTTGTATTGTACCTTTTGTTGTCTTTTATGCCTTGATTTCCATGCCCAGCTTTGCCTAGAAATCACTCCTTTAGCTTGCTGCAACAAATTTCTCCATCAAAACTTTTCTCCAGGTCTCAGTCTCCTTTCTCCAATCTACTCATGAAGAATGAATGCAGTCTCTCTTTTCTTTTCTCCCTTTTGTTTCCCTAAATGACTTTTGGGCAACCCTAAGATCTAATGGCTCAGATTCATTTAGATCAAGGGATGAGAATAAATGTGCATTTAATTCTCACTTTCTATTTTTTAACTCACCCATTAAATAAAGTACCCACATTGTACTTTATGCCTAAAATCACTTTTTGCTTTATAATTTAACATTGACTTTACCACTTATAAAGTCACACTTAGGAAAATGATTATTTTGGACACTTTTCCCTAGGTAGAGACTAACCCATGGGAAACCACTTGTCCAAAGTAAATTAAAAATCAGCACTCCCTCTTACCGAGGAAAGTGTTTCTCACCACACCCATTTTATCCCTGAAATGGACATGATTTCCTCTTGGCAAGGTCTTCGTGAGAACATCGGTCACCTACTCATCTATTGATATATCCTCCTGCTTCACTGCCCCCTTCTGAACATAGTCCCTGATGAAATGATATTTTGTGTCAATGTGTTTTGACCTGTCATGAAACACTTGATTCTCCATGAGTTTAATGTAAATCTAATTATCACAGTGAATAATCATTGGTTTCAACTCCTGATCAAATAGGCCATACAATAACTTGTGAAGCCAAATGGCCTCACAACTTGCCTAACTAGTAGCCATATGCTCATCTTCAGAAGAGCTCAAAGCAACTAACTTTTGCTTTCGACTGAACCCAATCCGAAGCAACACCCTGAAGTGCTTTTCATGTCAGAAGCACAACCTACCCAATCTGAATCTATGTAACCTGCCAACCTCACTCCATCTCCCCGCCTATAGTCTAGACCATAATCAACAGTCCCCTACATGTAGCGAAGAATGTGATTTACGTCTACCCAGTGCACCTTCCTGGGCTCAACCATGAATTGGCTAAGTGTGTTCACTGCAAATCATATATCTAGCCTAGTGTTGACTAGATACATCAAGGACCCAATAAGCTGCCTATACATTGTGGGATCCACCAAACTAGAATCTGAAGCATGAAGCTTCTTCCATTTGGTGATCATATGTGTAGACATGGGTCTATAGTCTAGCATGTGAAATCTGCTCAACACATCCACAACACACTGCCCCTGCCACAGAAAGATATGCCTCTCCTCCTACCACACCTCAAGCCCAAAAAAGTAATGCAACAACCCATTGTCCTTAATCTCGAACTCCATAGAAATATCCTCCTTACAACCACTAATCAGTCTCTCTTCCCCAGTAATGAACAAGTCATCAACATATAACACAAGAAAGAGCGGATCATCCCCTAAAACAATGTAGTATAGGTTCAAATCTGCATCACTCTTCGTGAAACCCATCTGCTGCAAGTAAATATCAATCCTTAAATACCAAGCTCTCGGAGCTTGCTTAAGTCCGTGGAGTGCTTGCCTCAACCGCCATACATGGGTATCTCACCCAAGTACCTCAAAGCCCTGTGGCTTCTCAACATATACCTCCTCCTCTATAACTTCGTTCAGAAATGCGGTCTTCACATCCATCTAATGGATCTGCCAACCCATTTCTGCAGCAATATAAATAAGGGACTGGATAGAAGTGTATTGAGCTACAGGAGCAAAGGTCTCATCATAGTCAACTCCCTCTATCTGTGAGAACCCTCTAGCCACAAATCTCGCCTTTAAATTCTCAATGCTACCATGCGCAACATGCTTGATCTTGTAGAGCCACCCAGAAGTCACAACTAACTTTCCCTCAGGCCTAGGCACCACTTCTCAGATATTTTTCTTAATGATAGAGGCATACTCCTCTACCATATCCTCTCTCCATACCTCCTGGCTGGTAGCCTCCTCATAGCTAGTAGGCTCAAAGTTAACAATGTTGGTAGCCTTGGCTACATAACTACAAAACTACTCAGGTGGCACACTCTCCCTATTCACCCTCTTTGGAGGACCAATGGACTCTACTTCCTTCAAGGTGTCTTGAGGCCACTTGGGCCTCCTCTTCCCTGAAGAAGCTTCCCCATAGGGAACCTCATCCTCTGCCCCCCAATCTGGTGAACCTGAAGGTCTGCCAAATGACCCTGGTGTGCCTGTACCAGCACCTCTTGTTGAATAACCTGCACTGGCACCAGTGCCTGTGTCAGCTAAAGTGCCATGTCAATTTTGTACCAATGGACTCCCTAAATAAGTGCTCGTTGAACTCGCCTTTGGTGCCTCAGATGTCACTGACACTGAGTACCTTCTGTACCAGTCGATCCAGAACCTTGAGGTCCTACTCCCCGTACCTGACCTCCCTGTTGAGGAGAAGTCTGTGACTCTCTCTCATCATACTCCAATGATCTCCAATAGGACCTCTCCTCCTCAAACTTCACATCCCTCCTAATCACCACTCTTCGTTTAGAAGGAATGAAGATCCGATAGGCCTTCGAAGTTTCACTCTAACCCATAAATATATCCTTCTCTGCCATGGGTTCCAAGTTCGTCCGCTACTCCTTGGGGATATAAGAATATGTGAGACATACAAAGATATGAAGATGTGCCACATGAGGCTTCTCTTAAGTGAAAGCCTCCTCTGGAGTCATATTCCCCAGTACTCTGTGAAGATTCCTGTTTTGAAGATAGATAGCAGTATTGAAGGCCTAAGCCCACAAAAACAAAGGCAACCCCTAATCATGAATCATCGCTCTAGTAGACCCAACAATAGCTCTGTTCTTCATTTCAGACACCCCAACCCGTTGGGGGTTGTAAGGAACCATGAAATCTCTCCTAATGCCCTCATATGAAAAATAGTTAGAAAACCCACCATCGATGTACTCACCACCATTGTTTGACCTCAAGACCCGAATCTTCCTACCTATCTACTTTTCCACAAGAGATTTGAACTCTTTAAAGCGAATGAATACCTCACCCTTGGTCTTCAGGAAATATATACAAGTCCTCCTAGAGTAGTCATCAATGAATATAACATAATACTCATAACCACCCAAAGACACATGAGACATATGAAAACTAACATCAATATGAATCAAGTCTAGTATACCTGTAGATCTGTTGTCGCTTGTTGGGAATGGTAACTTGGCGTACTTTCCCAAAGTACACCCTTTGTGGACCTCATAACGATCGACACTAAAATCAAGAACTCCAGTAGTGATCTCCCTTAGTACTCTCAAAGCTCCATGATGTATATGTGCCATCCTCCTATGCCATAACTCGCACAAGTCTCTATTGCTTGTGGTACTAGTGTGAGTGCCACTAGATGTGCTACTCATCAATGCTCCTACCGAATGAAAAACGAACCTATATAGTTTCCCAGAGTAGACTCCAATCACTTTGGCTGAAGTGATGGAAGCTACCCTGGGATGCATCAATACCTTCCCTCCTGAGAAAGTGATGTCAAACCACTTCTCCTCCATAGTAGACACTGAAATCAAGTTCTTCTTCATCCCTAGAACATATAAAGAATCCATGACCTTCAAAGGAGGAAAATAATCCCTCTCAAAGGTCACATTCCCCACACTAATAGCTCTCACAGTGTAGTCATCTCCTAGTATAATCTCAATATCAAGTGCCCTATCTAAAAGCTCTGAAAAGAAATCTCATGCACCTATCATATGGTGGGAAGCCCCGCTGTCTATGTACCACACATAAGATGATGTACTCCTACTATATGTAGAAGTAGAAAATGCAAAGTCCTGGTCAAATTGTGAAGTGAACTGCTCCACATCTATTGAAGCTGTGGTACCCTTCTTCCACTTGTTCTTCCTCTGAGGGTAGTGTCCGATCTTCTGACTACCCAACATTTGACTTTCGACATATCTGTATCTTTCTTCTTCTTCTTCTCCTTTCCCTTAGTCCCATATTATGAGGCCCCTTTCCTGGCCTTCCCTTTGTTCTTCCCCCTGGCTGTCAAGGCTACATCCTCCTCACCTACTATCTTCACCCCACCACTACCAGTATTCTGTATCTCATGCTTCACACAATCATCCCAGAATTTGTCCCAATTGGGAAGATTTTCCATAGAGGTAATAACATCTCCAAAGACCTCCCAAGACTTGGGAAGTCCCACTAAAACTATCCTGACTAACTCTGTGGGTGCAACCACCTCACCAATAGCAGCTAAATCATCACTTACCTGTTTGACCATGCGAAGATAATGAACTACACTTTCAACCTTTGTCATCCTAATGTTATTCAATTGTTCTTTGAGTACCATCTTCTTGCTCTCATTAGTACTTTGATAGAAAGTAGTTAGACATGTCCACATTTGATATGCATATGTGTTTCCTTTCACCTGAGGAACCACATGATCCTTCAGACTGTTCATCAAAATCCTTTTTTTCCTTTGCATTATTTTTTGTGAATTCAACAAGTTCATATGCAGTAGTAGGAGGTACAACCACTTGCTGCACTATGTCCCAAACTAATGCCTCCTCAAACATTGTCTGAATTTTGTCCTTGCAAATGACATAGTTGGATATACCATTCAGTCTGTCCTCTATCCTTAAGAACATGGCCATGATTGCTGTCCAAAATTTACAAAACCAAGAAAATGGAGAAATGAATTTTCCAGCACACCCTACTATCCCAAAAGTTCAGTCTGTGTGAAATTTCACCTTGTTGTCCCAAAATATCAGTTTGTTGTCCAAAAATTCAGTTTGTTGTCCAAACCACTCTTTGTTGTCCCAAACTGCTGTCTGTTGTTCAAACTGCAATTTTTATCCTGTAGCTCTAATACCATGTTGAAATTCGATGAATAAAAAAAAGTTTCCTATAATCCCAACCCAGTTCTAATTTCACCTTATCACTCCTATTCAGTTAAATTCCCTTTCCCATAAACATACATTCAACATATAGAATTCTGGAAATGAAATTTTTAGATTAAAACACATGGAACTATTAACACATGCTGAAAATAAATATGGACATAACCAGACTAGCAACACACATAAAAATACACATAGATTGTTGGTCAACTTAGACCCAGGAAAAACCCCCTCAATCTTCTCTGGGGAAAACCTATTAGAGAGCTCTTTGAATTTATTTATCTTTCAAGTTTAGGAAAAATACATTTGTAGACAAAATAAAACATCAAAATACCACTTATCTCTTTAGCCCAAAACTCCTTGAAAACCGTGCCCACTTTGCCTCGATTTTCATGCCCACTTGAAGTTGAAAATATCTACTGTACGATATGACTGTACAAACTGTACTGTACAGACTGTATGGATTTCCATACCACTATACAAATTGTACAAATTTTGTTTTTTTTTTAATATTTTTTTTCAAAAACTTCTCTCGAATGGCGTGCAACTCACAACATCCAATTTTGTTCATACTGTACCTTGTGCTATCTTCTATGCCTTGATTTCCATGTCCAACTTTGCCCAACAACCACTCCTTCAGCTTGCTGCAGCAAATCTCTCCTTCAGACCTTTTCTCCAACTCTTAGCCTCCTTTCTCCAATCTACTCATGAAGAATGAATGCAGTCTCTCTTTTCTTTTCCCCCTTTTGTTTCCCTAAATGACCCTTGGGCAAACCTAAGATCTAATGGCTTAGATTCATTTAGATCAAGGGATGAGAATAAATGTGCATTTAATTCTCACTTTCTATTTTTTAACTCACCCATTAAATAAAGTATCCACATTGTACTTTATGTCTAAAGTCACTTTTCACTTTATAATTTAACATTGACTTTACCACTTATAAAGTCACCTTCACTTTATAAAGTCACACTTAGAAAAATAATTACTTTGGACACTTTTCCCTAGGTAGAGACTAACCCATGGGAAACCACTTGCCCAAGGTAAATTTAAAATTAATAGTCCTCTATGCGGCTACAACCGAAATTTCTCTGTTGAAACCCTAGGTCTACAGATCAAAACCATACTTCACACGTGCGAAATTTGGACCCTGCAATTTCAAACCTGTACGAACCAATCTCCATGAACCAACTTCAGACATGAGTGAACCAAACCAAAGAAGAGAGAAGAATATGCTTGATGATTATCTCCAAATGATGGTCACTTTCCTTATATTTATAGGCTTCCAAGGGTGTCCAATTTCTCTTTAAATTTGACCTGAACTTTTGTGCAAATGTGGGTTTCCATATTAAAAAATATTTTTTCCTTAACCTTACTAAATTCTTCCAAGGGCTAGGAGGGGTCTTTCTTAATGAGGAAGCTTGTCCAAAGGAGGGAATTTTTCCTTGATCTTCCAAATTAACAAGAGAAAGAAGCCATGTTGTTGGGTTGTGTTATATTCTTTCCATGACTAGCCCACGTAGTTAACCGGGGGGGTTAGAGGGGGGG
>APFE030430443.1:210586-224742 GCA_000404065.3 Pinus taeda
TAGAAGACAAAAAGGTGTTGCTGGTAAAGGTGGACACTTTGAAGAATACTGTAGATGCATTGACAAAATTTGTGAGCTTTGAGAAGTTCTCTTGGTGTAGAGAGACAATGGGCATTTCAGGGCTGAAGAAATGACTAAGCTCTCTTGTGGCCCCTTGTGGAAAGAAAACAACAAGTGGGAGAATGTTGGGTTGTGTTATATTCTTTCCACGACTAGCCCACATAGTTAACCGGGGGGGTTAGAGGGGGAGCGGAACCCCCCTTTGTTGCGCTGATTGTGTAGCGTTGGAGGTCACAGGGGGTTTGAGGGGTACCTGTAACCCCACTTTATGGGGTCTAGGGCAACGCCCCGGAAAATTTTAGTTTTGGACCCTATGTTAGGTTGGGTGGACCCACCTATGGTTTTGTGCATAATTTCCGCACATGTTTTTTGGACGCGATGGTTTTTAGTCCATGGTTTTGGACGCAATGGTTTTTCGGTCCATGTTATTGGATGCTTCGGCATGTATAAATATGTATTATAACATTGAAAGGAATAATAATGAAAAATCAAGCTGGTAGTCCCGGTTTTTGGATCCAAGGGAAAATCTCTATGTATATGTGTTTTAAGTGTTCTGCTCTCGCATTGTTTATTTTATCTGTTTTAGAATTCGTATGCATGTAATTTCTGTACGGGGTTAAAACCTACGCATGTCAGTTTTAGGGATACGTTGTAGCCATGACTACGATCATTCTAGAAGGTATAAGAGAGCAATTTTGGAAGGATGCCATGGCGGAGGAATACGAATCAGCCATGAAGAATAATGTATGGGATGTTGTTTTGAGACCAAAGGTAAAATCAATGGTGAATTTAGAATGGATATACAAAATCAAGCATGGAGTTGATGGAAGCATGGATAAGCATAAGGCAAGGTTAGTGGCCCAAGGGTTCTCCCAAAAAGAGGGAGAAGATTATGATGATATAGTTCTTCTCATTTCTCGTTACACTACTATTAAACCAATAATTTCTCTTTCTGCTAGTCAAGGATGGACTCTTCATCGGATGGATGTAAAGACAAAATTTCTTCATGGCATACAACATGAAGAAGTTTGCATTTAACAACCACATGGATTTGAAGTAAAGGACCAAAAGGCATATGTTTGCAAGTGAAGAAAGCATTATATGGCTTGAAGAAAACCCCTAGAGCATTGCACACCCATATTGACAGTTACCTAGTGAACCTTGGATTCACGAGAAGCAACACTGATCCCAACGTTTACTTCAAGATGGTCCAAGGTATGCCTTTAATTTTGGTTTTATATGTTGATGATTTATTCTTGATATGTAGTGAGCCCATGATGCTTGAATGTAAGAGATATTTTTTAGAGATGAAGGACCTTGGTATGATGCATTATTTCCTCGGATTAGAAGTTTGGTAGAGACCCAGAGAGATTTTCATTTCTCAAGGAAAATGTGTCATGAAGCTATTGAATAAATTTGGAATGAAAAAATTTAAATCCTTGGCCACCTTGATGGATATGAATTTCAATAAGTAGTGTAGATATGTTCCTGGACTTGACCTAGCTAACCCTTCTGAGTGTCAACATCTGATTGGTGCATTGATGTTCCTAGTGAACACCCATTTGGACATTTTCTTTGTTGTGAACACCTTTAATAAATTCATGACTGAGCCCCTCCATGCAAATTGGGTTGATGCCAAACATATTCTTAGATACTTGCACAGGATGATCAATCTTGGTTTGAGATACACATCTAGAGATGTATGACTGCATGGATACACTGATGTTGACTGGGTTGGAAATGTTATTGACAAGAAGAGCACATCAGGATGTTGTTTTAGTTTTGGGTATGTGATCATATCTTAGATGAGAAGAAAACATAAGTTCATAGCTTTACGCATGACCAAGGAAAAGTACATTATTGCTAGCATGGCTAGCTGTGAGGTAGTTTGGTTGAGAAAGCTATTCGGAGAGCTATTTGAGTAGGTCCTGGATACTACAATGATATATTGTGATAACAAGAGTGGGATTTGATTGGTAGATAATACCATATTTCATGAAAAGTACAAGCACATTGAGATCAGGTACCACTACATTTGAGATATGGTACAGAGAGGAGCTATTAGACTTCATCACATATCGACAAATGATTAGATAGTGGACATAATCACCAAGGATTTTTCGAAAGGGAAGTTCTTGGTCTTTAGAGAGAAACTTGGATTGATGGACATGACCCTCCTAGGTAAGAGTCTCGACTGATTGAGAACACTGAGATTTGTTGTTCCCCCCCTATTTAAGCTCACAGGGAGAGGAATTAAGCCTGTCATATCTTGGGGTTGAGGTACCTTTGGAAAATACAATGGTTGTGATCATTATACTCTGAGGTAAGTGGATCTCCCCTATTGTCACCATAGGGAGTGTGTGATTCTTGTCATTTATGATGAGTTAGTTGTCTCCCCCATCATGGTTGACATAGTATACCCCAATAGACATCGTACCCACAAGCAAGGATTTTTGGATTGCCTCCCCATATGGATAATGGTTTGACATGATTTAAGACTATGTGATCCTTGCATAGTAAGTGGATCTCCATCAAGTATGGCTTGATATGCTATGATCCTTGCATAGCAAGTGGATGTCCCTCAAGTATGGAGGATATAGGTGTTCTACCACTTGAATCTTCAGGGTCAACTTGGGAAGATCAACATATATTGGAATAGTGGTGATATCTACCATTATCATTGCTGGTAGATGGATCTCACCTAATTGTCACTGGATGATAGGATGTCAGTTAAATGCCCTTTCCTATAAACATACATTCAACATATAGAATTTTGGAAATGAAATTTTCAGATTAAAACACACGGGACTGTCAACACATGATAAATATAAATATGGAAATAAACATACCAATAAGAAACATAAAAATACACACAGATGTTTGGTCAACTTAGACCCAGGAAAAACCCCTTCAATATTCTTCGGGGAAAACTTGTTAGAGAGCTCTTCAAATTTATTTATCTTTTAAGTTCAAGAAAAATACATTTGGAGACAAAACAAAATAGCAAAATACTAATTATCTCTCCAGCCAAACACTGCTTGAAAATTGTGCCCTCTTTGCCTCGATTTCCACACCCACTTGAAGCTGAAAATATGCATTGTATGGATACAGACTATACAAAATATAGTGTGCATATTCCGTATGGACTCTATGGATTTCCGTACTACTGTATATACTGTATAGATTTCCATAACGCTGTATGGACTGATTTTTTTTTTTCAAATATATATATATATATATTCTCAAAAAATTCTCTCAAATGACATGTAGCTCACAACATTAAATGTTGTTCATACTGTACCTTCTGTTGTGTCTTATGCCTTGATTTTTGTGCCCAACTTTGCCCAGAAATCTCTCCTCCAGCTTGCTGCAACAAATTTCTCCTTGAGAACTTTTCTCTAGCTCTCAACCTCCTTTCTCCAATCTACTCATGAAGAATGAACACAATCTCTCTTTTCTTTTCCCCCTTTTGTTTCCCTAAATGACTTTTGGGCAACCCTAAGATCTAATGGCTCAGATTCATTTAGATCAAGGGATGAGAATAAATGTGCATTTAATTCTCACTTTCTATTTTTTAACTCACCCATTAAATAAAGTACCCACGTTATACTTTATGTCTAAAGTCACTTTTCACTTTATAACTTAACATTGAATTTACCACTTATAAAGTCACTTTCACTTTATAAAGTCACAATTAGAAAAATAATTATTTTGGAGACTTTTCCCTAAGTAGAGACTAACCCATGGGAAACCACTTGTCCAAGGTACATTAAAAATCAACATTCCTTTGTGCGGCTACAACCGAAATTTCTCTATTGTAACCCTTTGTCTAAGATCAAAACCCTACTTCACACGTTCGAAATTTGGACCTTGCAATTTCAAACCTATATGAACCAATCTCCATGAACCAACTTCAAACCTGAGTGAACCAAACCAAGGAAGAGAGAAGAAGATGCTTGATGATTATCTCCAAATGATGGTCACTTGCCTTATATTTATAGGCTTCCAAGGGTGTCTAATTTCTCCTTAAATCTGACCTGAACTTTTGTGCAAATGTGGGTTTCCATATTAAAAAATATTTTTTCCTTAACCAAATTAAATTCTTCCAAGGGCTAGGAGGGGTATTTCTTGATGAGGAAGGTTGTCCGAAGGAGGGAATTTTTCCTTGATCTTCCAAATTAACAAGAGTAAGAAGCCATGTCAGTATCAAGGATACATTGTAGCCATGAGTACGATCATTCAAGCTGGGCCACCTATCTTTGAAGAAATTGTAGGAGAGAAAGTTTGGAAGGATGCCATGGCGGAAGAATACAAATCAATCATGAAGAATACTGTATGGGATGTTGTTTTGAGACTAAAGGGAAAATCAGTGGTGAATTTAGGATAGATATACAAAATCAGGCATGGAGTTGACGGAAGCATCGATAAGTATAAGACAAGGTTAGTGGCCCAAGGGATCTCCCAGAAAGAGGGAGAAGAATATGATGATATATTTCTTCTCGTTTCTTGTTACACTACTATTAAATCAATCATTTTCCTTTCTGCTAGTCAAGGATGGACTCTTCACCAGATGGATGTAAATACAACATATCTTCATTTCATACAACATGAAGAAGTTTAAATTGAGCAACAACAAGGAATTGAAGTAAAGGACGAAAAGACATATGTTTGCAAGTTGAATAAGGCATTATATGGCTTAAAGCAAAGCCCTAGAGAATTGTACGATTGTATTGACAGTTAGCTAGTGAATCTTAGATTCACAAGAAGCAACACTAATCCCAATGTTTACTTCAAGGTGATCCAAGGTATGCCTTTGATTTTGGTTCTATATGTTGATGATTTATTCTTGAAAGATAGCGAGCCCCTGATGCTTGAATGTAAGAGAGAGTTGGCCTCTAATTTGGAGATGAAGGATCTTGGTATGATGCATTATTTCCTGGGATTAGAGTTTTGGTAGAGACCCAAATATATTTTCATTTCTCAAGGAAAATGTGTCATGAAGCTATTAAAGAGATTTGGAATGACAAAATTTAAATCCTTGGCCACCCCGATGGATATGAATTTTAATAAGTTGTGTAGATATGCTCCTGGACTTGACCTAGCTAGCCCTTCTAAGTGTCAACATCTGATTGGTGCCACTACAAGAAAAAACGACATTGGTGAGGGGTACAAAATGTCACCATAAGCTCGTTGGTGATCGTCAAAAGAACATTCGTCACCAAAACCTGAACGTCACCGAAGGTGGTGTCGCCAAAAGTATAGGTGTTGTAGTGACATACAAAGTCCATCACCAATAATTATTTATAATGATGGATAACACCCGTCACCATTTCATATGAGCAATGGTGATGGACCATAGCCTCCGTCACCAAAAACTGAACGTCACCAAAGGTGGCATCACCAAAAGTATAGGTGTTGTAGTGAAATTAAAAGTTCGTCACCAATAATGATTTATAATGACGTTTAGTGATTGTCACCATTGCATATGACTAATGGTGACGGACCATAGCCTCAGTCACCAAAAACTAAACATCACCAAAGTTCCATCACGAATTATGATTCTAATGACAAATAGAGACCGTCACCATTTCATATGAACAATAATGATTTATTGTGATGGATCTTTAATGGCCGTCACTATTGGTGCATATATATGATGACGTTCATTGATCTTCACCAAAAGCCACATTGCTAGAAGTATAGGTGTTGTGGTGACATTCAATGTCCATCATGAATAATGACTATAATGATGAAAAACAACCATCACCATTTCATATCAACAAAAATGGTTTATGGTTACGAACCTTTGAGGGTCGTCACTATAGATGCATATATATGGTGGTGTTCATTGACCGTGACCATTTCATATTTTTGGTGAGGGTCGAAAAAATGTCACTAAATCTCATCAGTGATGGTCAAAAGAGCCTCTGTCACCAAAAATTGATCATTGTCATTCCATATGAATGTCAGGGCACGATGGTATCGAACCACCAACCTCCTTCTTGTAAAGCAGGTGCTCTTCCATTATGATAACACCCTTTAAAGAACTATATTTTTTAAAATTAGACCTTGAAACTTCATATAATGTAAATTCTACAACTTTCAATAAATTAAAGTCTCAACAACATTTTACTAAACAAGCAAAGCAACATTGAAGATGTAGGTCCCTACCTAATGGTTATTGAAGTTATGAAAATTGGGTGGAGGGAAAAATAGTTATGTATAAGAGAATCAATATGTTCAGTTGAATACTCAATTAGAAGTGAAATTATGAAGACATTTATAACCTATATATGACCTATAACTATCAAATGCACCAAATATTGCAAAGGAAATGTCATAAGTGGATATCATATGGAAGAAGAGGAGGCAAGGACTTGGAACCCTTGTACATCTTGGCATGCCTTAGCACTTGGAACATCTTAGCTTGTTTGACATGTCTTCGTACCATCTGGCTCATCTTAGCATGCCCTAGCATTCCCTAACACACCTTGGCAGTCATGACCTCACAACTAGGATTGCGTTTTTCCATGACTTGGGAACCTTAAATTCACTAGAACACCTTGGCACTCCCTAGTTGTCACGCCCTCTGTTATCCTCCATAATGACCCATGCTGATGAAGAGATCGATGGAGGTAAACACAGACCAAGCTTTTAGTTTGGTAGCTAGTCCTACCAAACTAGAGAGGGCTTTCTCTATGAAATCATAGCTAAGAGATGAATGGAATGTAAAGGATTTTAGGCTAGATATCTAGGGTTAGGTGGGTTTTTGGAAAATTTAGGGACTTGGAACTCTATCCATTAGTGTCTTGTCTAGCAGGGACTTTGTCAAGGAGGCAAGGACTTGGAACTCTATCTAGGATAAAGCACTTAAAATGCATGACAGAAGCTCCCTAGAATAGAGTACCTCCTACCTAGAAGAGTCTCCCCTACTCAAAATATAGAACCCTTCTCTACTGTGCGCTTTTCTTAAAGATAAATCTGTGCATAAAATAGTACTAAGAAAAACAGCTAAATTAAGAAAAGTGAGCATCTAATTCAAACTATAAAAGTATAATAAATATGGCTCTATATAAGTTTGGGAAACACTAGACAAGCATTCTTTCATACAACAATAATAAGATGCCTAAAATCAATGTCATTCTTTCATCGTTGCTATACCCTCACAACAAAACTGGAATCTATAACATGTACCCCAAGGCTGTATGCATTTGATGAAGCTGTAGATTGAAAGGATCTACTGAGATGAAGTACTATTGAAGGAGAAACACCTTCAAAACAATAGATAAAGTCTATTGTGAATTCAACCCATTTGCACACAAACCAAGGCTTGTTTTGGAGAATTTAGCATCTACGGGTAAATATTAATTCATTAGACAAGTAGCTATGCCTAGAACAACAATTTAAAGTGTTTTAGACTTTCCCTATAAGAAATAGATAAGAAGAGATGATAGAAGGCCTACCCGTAGTTCCGCTTTCCTCTCATCTCCCTTGTATTGACTCCATCACTCCTTCCCATACTTAAACCGCTTGAAAAGTACCCTGTCAAAACAACAGAAGACAAAAGCCAATCAAAGCATACAATCCATTGAATATAAATGAAAGGAATCAAAAGCAATTCATACATCTAAGCAATATGAAAGAACACAAATATGGAAAAAGGTTCAAACACTTTATTAAGTAGAAGAAGGAATTACAACCACCAGTGTCTAATTCAAAGTCATTCCTCCAGCTTGGATCCCATCCACATCACATCAAAAGCAAGACAAGCTTGTGGCATCACATCATTTGCTCCAAAGTCAAGTCTCATAGTAGCATTATATCCTTACAATTCAACATAATCCAGCCCCTGATCACTTAGATGAGTGGTCAACTTATAGGAAGATGAAGGAGGTTTTGTCATTAATGGTGACATTGAATGGCCTTCCATACTTAGAATTAGTTCCATGGAGGAAGGGATTAGAGGATAGGATGATCCTTAACTCATTCCTCGTCCATTTTTGAGCTTATAGGAGTTGATAAGATAGGGAAACTTCTAGATGACTCCACAAGATAAGAATATTCCCAAATCCTATGTGAATTTCACTCATTATCGCCTAGCATAGGTGAAAGGAAGCCTAAGTGCTCTATAGAGCACCCTGGCAGTGGACTTAGCTGCTCTGCAGTGCACCTTCATAAGGGCTTACCTGTGCTAGTCCCTCTAGAGGCAATTTTTGGATGTCTTCAAGTCATGAAATTGTTTGGGAAGGAGGAATTCCAAGGGTTAACGTGTTTAGGGCATGAAAAAATTGAATTTAGGGTTGGATTAGTTCTAAATCACTGATCTGAATGTTGGGATTTTATGTGCCCAAATGGATCTGTAACAGTTGCCCCCTAAAGCATGAAATCAGAAAAATGCCAATGTCGAATGAAATGATTTACGATGTGATGAGGAGGTCAAAGTGGAAGGTGACCTGCATCAATTACAATACATATATCATGATATTTGATTTTACATGAATATCTGAGGGAAGGCATACCCATGCTCAGCTTATAAACTTTCATTACATGTACATAAATAGTCGTCTACAGATATAGACCCATGATCAGAATGACTATTAATGTAAAGCCATTGTACATATGATTTAGTGCTCCTGATATTGCAGCCCAGATGGATGAAACTAGATCCGGGGTCTTCAATATCATTCAACGTTTGCTCAAGTACGAGTCTGACCATGTGAATATGTGATCTGAAGTCGAACATGGGAAGACACCATCTGATTACTAGCCGATGATGCAAGATGTTAAAAGATGCAAGAGAAATCACCGATAATGATAATGATCCTCAAGGTATTGCAATACATTCTGCATGGTGTGAATGGATGATTTTATGTCGAAGGCCATTGATGTATGCCTATCGCTGAAAGCGAGAAACCTGCCATTGATACATGTAAGCCTCAATGTATTGAATGGGTGTTTCTAAGTCATCTTCTTGGATAATGAGTTGACGTCGACAAGAAGCGACTCATCACAGGAGGGCCTTGATGTATGCCACATCAACAACACAAAAAGAGTGTAGCGATTTTAGAGATGGAATTTGGCTGACGACACAAAGTTCAGGAATGGTGATCATGAAAATGAAGGTTTATGGTATTGCAAAAGATGGATTTTGTCTGAATGACTTCTCATGAACATGTCGGTGACACTAAAGTGAATCGGTAGCATTGACCCAAACAAAGCAATGGGTGGTATGGTATACCAATGGTGTGATAACCGTCAAGCTAATAACCCAACCCAGATAGTCACAGTGATGGAGTGAAAGTGTCATGTTCAAGAGCGAGCTGCTACCATAAAGTGGTTTCCCCTTTTCCATTTTCCCTAGTCATTGCTGACTAGTACCTCTTTATTTTTATTAATCTTGAGGAGAATAACATATGCTTGTTGTATAATTTCACCCTTCAGGCGAATCCATCGCTATTTGATGTTTTAACGAGTCTAGTGAAGGTGAAACTC
Source organism: Pinus taeda (assembly GCA_000404065.3). Taxonomy (NCBI): domain Eukaryota; kingdom Viridiplantae; phylum Streptophyta; class Pinopsida; order Pinales; family Pinaceae; genus Pinus; species Pinus taeda. The sequence goes on from APFE030430443.1 coordinate 220,139, forward strand.
GGTCTTGTCTAGATGGACAAGTTTGTCGCTATTTGATGTTTTTAATGAGTTTAACGACAAAGATAACTCGGTCCCTTTCATGTTTAGAGAGTTTGAAAAGGGACAAAAAGAAAACTCCACAAGTTGTTTTCCAAAAATTAATCTCTCAAGTCCGAAAAAGCATAAAATAATATAAGAGAGATATCAATTCCAATCCGTTAATGAGTTGGAAAGGACAAGTGCTCAAAAATATTTTCATATTTAGAGAGTCTGAAAAGAGTTTAAAGAGGACTCCATTTTGAGGAATGAGCAGTGTCTAGGATAGAAAATGGTTTCGGTGATGTTGGAACCTCTCAAAACATGTTGATTTATGTGAAGAGGCTGGCTAATAAGACCACTCATAGCAACTGTTCCTCAAAAAGGGTAAAACAACCAAGTGAAAGCGTATGATCGGCCAAAGAGATGGTGGCAATGGGATGAAAACAACCAAGGCTCATATGATGAAAGAGGCTAATAAAATGGAAATCAAAAGGGTTAAAATGGAGATGGGTTCATTTTTACACAAGCTTGAACCATAGGGAACTATACTTGGATTTAGTTTCATGTTTGCACAAGGTTGAAACGACAAACTATGCTTGAATTCGGTTTCATTTTTACACAAGCTTGAAACAACAAACTATGCTTGGATTCAATTTCATTTTTATGCAATATTGAAATGAAGAACTATGCTTGAGATTGGTTTACATGCCCCCATCATGATGAAAGGGAGAGTCTCCTGTAACCAGATGGAAGTCACTTCGGTGAAGCAGGACAGTTATCCAACACTTTTTGGTTTCATCCAGATAGGGACAAAGGTGAATGGGGTGATTCCCTTCACATAACCTATAGGGAAAATTAATTTTACCACTAGGTGCATGCCCCCCAAGCTTCATTACATTCACCCAAGTAGACTACTCGTGGCTATTAGGTGGATGGAATGAAGGTTCTTTTACGAGATCAAGTGAAAGACTCGACTGGGATTTTATGAGATCTAATCAAAGACTCGACTTAGAACTTGGGACCTTGTTTCATTTTTTAATGAGCTTGACACAAGATAATGAACTCTGCTCAAATTCCTTGTTTCATTTTTTAACGAGGTTGACACAAGACCAAAAACTATCCTCATACTCCTTGTTTCATTTTTTAACGAGGTTGACACAAGACTGGGAACTTATCCTCATGGGAGTTGTTTCTTTTTTTAATGAGGTTGACATAGTAAAAGAACTATCCTCATGAGCATGTTTCATTTTTTAATGATGTTGACACAGTGAAAGAGCTATCCTCATGGAAATTTGATCACAATTCATAAGAGGTCATGAAGGAGAGATCTGGTTCTAATGCCCCCAGTACATGATGTACAACATCACTGAATTGATCGTCAGTTGATGTAGATATGGAAGGGGTTGCCACATAATTAACTTGTTGCGGGGATGATACCAATGGTACAAAAGGACCATTTAGGTAAGATGGTTTACTGGGATCCATATTTGGACCGGGAAATGAAAGCTGGTCAATGGTGACAATTTTTCCTTCACGCGGGAAACAAGTCACTCGAAAGAGTGTTGAAACAATAGCTCCTATGTCATAAACATAGTCACGCCCAAGAAGTAAATTGTAATCTAAAGGGCCTGGGACTACCATCACCTTCAGATAAATGATTTTTCCTCCCAAAGTAATAGGCAATTCAGGAAGGATATCTAATGGTTGACTGGTTCCTTTGTTAAAACCCAACAGATTCTAGGTAACAGGCACAAGCAGTGACGAACCGAGCACTTTCCAAGAAATTGAGGAAAGTATACTCACAGATGCACCTTCATCTATAATAGTGCCCGATACAATCATATTACAAACCTGTACTATGATCTAGAAAGGCACATAAGAAGGAAGACAGAATCCTGCGAGTCGATTCCAATCAAAAGAAGTGACCAGACTACTTGGAGGGGGTACCGTAGAAATGGGAGAATTAACCCCTTGATTTACGAGAGTGGGAGGATTTTCCTCCTATATTGATGGAAGAGTAGGACTGTCCCCAAGCTCATTAGAATCTAAAGAAATGAAAAGAACCTGAGTGGTATCATATTCACTCTCTTCGGAAAAGGTACGTTTAGCTGAAGTTGAAGTCGGGTCAACTGTTACATTGACTTGTTGATTTGGGTCGGGTATAGACTTATAGGATTCACTTTTAGAGAGAGTGGATTTGTCCGATGGTTGATTTTGGTCAGTCAATTCATCAACTAGTGAAAGACTTAGGGAGAGTTTCTTGTAACCAAATGGAAGTCATTGCGGTGAAACAAGATGGTTATCCAACACTTTTTTGGCTTCGTCCAAATAGGGACAAAGGTGAATGGGGTTATTCCCTTCACATAACCTACATGGAAACTTAACTTTACCCTTCTTTCCATGAACTTTACTACCACTAGTTGATGGTGTGTCACCAACATGATCTCCAGAAGTTGATGACACAGGATGATGTGAACAAGAAGACCATTCTTATAAGATCTGAGGAATATCAGGACAATTTCGAAGAAGATGGTCTCTCACACCAATTTTGCATGGATATCGAACTTTGTGAGGCTTGATGGATGATTTCTCATCAGATGTTGCATTCAAAGCAATGGTTTCTTGGTTGCCCCTCTATGGAATTTGCTTATTCTTCTTCTTCTTCCCTTTCTTCTTCTTCTTAGCCACCTGGTTACTAGTACCAATACTTTCACCAGGCAAAGAGGAAGAAGAGGAGGAAGAAACAACCAAGGAAGAAGGCAAAGGGTCAACTTTAGGATGAACTGGAGGTTGATTTTGTCTAGTTGGAGGTGTACTCGATTACGGAGAAATCACGACATTTTGAACTAAGGAGGTTGAAAACAATCATACTGGCAAGCCAATGGTAAATCTCGGAAGGGACAATGTAACCATATAAGAAGCACCAATATTTCTGAAAGGAAGAAAAGGACTATGGTTCCCATCAAAATGAATTCCTTGATTGGTGGACACCGGATTTGTTTCCATATGTTTCAACCTAAGATCAATTAAGGAGTGAGCATGGAGGATGTTATCTGCTGTCAATTAATTTTATTTTAATCAAAGTAACATAACAAAACAAAAGAGGGATAATCTGTTGGCATTATGGCATAGGTTTGATGCTATGGCTCTGGTGTCGTCCTTGATGGCAACTCAACTTGGTGACAGATCTCAGTTTAGGCACTCAGAAAGAAGAAAAAGACATATACGCAGGTTCATCTAGACAAAGGGCGTATACACGCGGGTTATACATTACTAAAGCGCGTATATGTTGGGGAACTTACTCTTGGTACATGGTAGTTAGTCCTTGGGATTTGGACCTATGGTTTTGGACCATGGCGTCTCATCAGATGTGTTAATCCCTAGTTTTGGGTTCATGGTATTGAAATGTTATGGTTTTGGATCATGGTATTGTGGAAGGCCTAAGACTATAAAAGAGGAAGGAGATCTTGTGGCAAAGGATCATCTGAATTATTATTGAATATCTGAAAAGTGGTAGATCTGAATGATGGTAATTGGGTTATGGTGCAGATCTGGATCTGAATAAAGGAGGAATCTTAGTGAAAAGAAGAAGGATAAGTTCTATTGATGGGTCATAATCTTTAAGCTTGAATGATAGTATCTTTATATGATTTTGGTCTATTTTATGTGGTGCTTGCTTGATCTATAACACTGATAATTTGGGTTAATTAGTGTTTTTGAATAGCTGGAAGAGCGAATTATCCTTTGTAGATCTGTACACGGGTTCAGTGAAGCGAAGGCGCGTATACACGCTGGTTCAGTGAATTAGAACATCGTATACGCAGGTTGTTCCGAACATAGAAGCGTACGCACGCATGTTGCAGGTTATTGAAATAGTGTATATGCTTTAAGTTGTGATCTAGCTACTTCTGTTTATTGTTGTTGTGTTCTGGGTTCAGTGTGTGGTTTTTGGTTTTGTGTTTTGGGTACAGCTGTCAGAGAAGTATCTACTTGATTCAGATCTAATTGGTGGAAAGGAGATTGGTTGATTCTTGATGATTGATTTATGTTTATGGATCCAGCCTGAAAATTTATAAAATGTGGTCCTTGGAAGAAAGAGAAGGTTGTAGCCTTCTGTAGGCCAGCACCTACGTACTAGTATCTTGGCTAGTGCAAGAGCTAAAGGGGGTCGTAGCTCCCTTCCAGGAGAAGCTAGAAAATGAGAGAGGGTTGTAGCTCTCTGCAGGTTGCAGCCTGCGTACTGGTAAAGGACTTCACCAGTACATTGTAAAAGAAGTTTCTAATTTAAAAGAAGATAGAGACAAATTGCAGCAGGTGGTTTTCACCCACATTGGGTTTCCACCTTATATCTTGTGTTCTTGTGTGTGATTGTCTTTCTACTCTGTTTTACTGTCTCTGGTTACTGGTTATTTTATTATGCATCTCAGATTAACAATCATCTTCAGGAAGTTAAAGTAAATTAAAGGGTTGCTTTGTATACGCTGGTTTCCTTCTGAATAGTTGCGTATATACGCGGTTTTAATTAACTGAAGTAGAGTATACAATTTGGTTTTAGAAAAGGAATATTTGACTTGATAATACTGATT
>APFE030430449.1:0-21304 GCA_000404065.3 Pinus taeda
TTTCAAATTTGTTAAAGTCCGTTAGGATGTATTTCATGTTCTAAATTAGAAATTTTAGCTTTTGTATATTTCAGGTTAGAAAATAGAAATTTTAACTTTTATATATAGTAAAAAGTCATTAATCAAAATAGAAATAGAAATTTTCCAATTACAAATATGGTAAAATATATTAACAATTGTTTTAATATTTAAAACAATTAAATTTGTTAATTATCCTTTTGATATTAACAACTTAATTATACATTTGAGATTACAATTTTAGATATTCGTTTTCAAAAATTAGCAACGCAACTCAATATGGAACACTTTACTATTTAGATTTTATATTAAATATATTAATTGTTTGCCTAAATAATATAGATATTTTTATGGTTTAATATTGAATAGAAGACTATATATATAGTTATTTAATATAATAATCGCAAAATTTTGATTTTTTAATCTAAAGGAATTAAATTTCACATAAATTAAATAATTTACAAATCTTATAAATTGATAATTTTCATTTTTATTTGATAACGTTATGATGGATCTAGGTTTTTTTAATTTCTCCCTTAAAATAGGCTATATTTTACATGAATACCATGGGTTTTCAATACCATGGGTAATTTTTGTTTCATTTTTACATTTCATTATATTAATCTTTTTATTTAATTATTTATTTTTATATAATTGACTTAGTCAAAATGTTAAACATTACATTCCAACATCCTTACCATCCTCGGCTAGAGAGCCGTACAATTAAAATACACACATAAATTACACCTAAAGTTTTACATATTTTGATAAAGATAGTGATTCCATTACTTATTTCTATCATATTATTTATTTATTTTTAATCATATAATTGGCTTAGTCAAAATTTTGAACATTACATTACAACATCCCTACCATACTGGCCTAAAGTTTTACATAGTTTGATAAAAGAGGGTGATTGCATTAACCATTTATATCACATTATTTATTTATTTTTAATCAAATATCATCTATTAGTTATGAAAGTATTGCTATTTGTTAGAGTGAATGTATGGTTAATCAAAATGTAGATATTGTTATGCAATAATCAAAAGCTTTATCTAATATAGTTTTGCATGCTTACTTCAACTAATACATTCTCAATGCTCTAAATGAAAACATATTACCCATTATCTCAACACTTCATTAGCTTCATAACTTTGATTCCAACCATAACATCTCTAATTTATCTTACAGTCATTTTATGATGATAACAATGATTACGTAAAAAAAACCAAGTAAAGGTGAAGATACTCCCATGAGGCATACCAAAGGGAATTCTTGACATGTAGAGCAACCATGTATTTAGACTTAAGGGAAATTCATTGATATTCGATATTTTTTGACATATGTAATTGAATAATAATAGGAGAATTGAAGAGGACTTTTTGCAACATTCCATGGTTTATACTTGTGCCCAAGGTTACCATAAAGTATTCAAGTACCTATTCGAAGGCAAGATATTTTCCTACAATTTGTGCAAACACAAGAAGAGTTCATCTACAATTGTTGATCAGATGCAATTCTATCATCCCCATGAAGTTTCATACCCCGAGGTTTTTTTCGGGTGCCATAGCATTAATACTTCAACTCAATACTTCTTCGATTAGGAAAAAGAAGTGGGATAATGGGCCCCCTTGTATGACTCCACAAGGTGGAATGGATGCTGAGGAGTGTGACCCATTTATGAGGATCAAGAAGAAGCCATTGGAAATAAAAGAGATAATCCAATTTATACATTTGTCTGAAAACCCAAAGGTGAAAATGATGTGATATATTTATTGCTAAGTAAGTCGACCAAAATCATTGGGCATCGCAAGTATGATGACCATACCCAAATTTTGAAATATTTAGAGATTGAATCAATTCATGGGCCAAAATGATGTTATCAATGAGTTTTGAACCTTCACCATAACTAGAATTCTCCTAGAATATGAGCTTTAGGATTCTCTATCATGTCTTCCTTAGAAATGAGTGTGAAGTAGGTGGCATTAAGGTTATGAGTACTAAGGAGGTTATGCAGAAATCTGTCTAGTCTAGGGGTTTTCCATTCGACATTTCAATGACTACTCATTCTACATAGTCAACTATGATGTTGAAGAGCAAGGTTTCATTGTGCTTCTAGGTAATCAAAGTTGGAATGTTCTATGCAATTCTTTCAATAAACTCCTCTAAAAACTTCTTAGGTTAAGTGAGCAAATATTATTAGTAATTTCTCAATTCCTTTTCAATGTTAACATCTCACTATAGCTTCAAGCCCTAACTATCTTTTAGGGTTGAAAATAAGTTATCATGTTGATCCTAAACCATGGATAACTTGAATAATTGTGTGTTCTTCTCTCTTTTGTCTACCCACCAAAATTTTAATTATTGATGCCATAAGACTTCCTCTTATTTGTTCCACTCCCCTAAGTATATTTGATGTTGGATTTTGTGGCTAATAAGTTTCATTGTTCTACCTTTGAGGATGATATTATACTAAACATGCTCCATTTTTCTCAATTAAATCCTTCTACGAATTCAAAAATATATAAGGAAATTCATCTAGTCTAGAGCTTACATGATGAAGGGCCCCTCTTCTATTGTCCTTGGTGTGAGTTTCATTGGATGTTTCCATTTCAACTGTAATTAGTCTTCAATTACTAACTTTGAAAAACCACAAATCTACATCTGGTCATCTCATACCCATGATTTGAATAGAAAGTGGAATCCACCCATGCTATCCATCCATGGTATCCACCCGTGTTATTGTAACTCAAGGAGCCAACGAGAATACTAAAAATAAAAAACCTCGGTAAAATGAGAGTTGTATTATATGCTTTATGCATATAATAGAGAGTTGTATTTTTTCATATATTGTTAGGGATTGAGTGTGTGTATTTTGTGTTCAAGTTTTTTCTATGAATAGTTGCATCGCATATTTATATTCTTTCTCTCCTACTCTCTCTCTCATTATTTATTATTCCTAGATCATAGCCCATATGATCTGGATAAGTGGTATGAGAGCCAAATTGATTTAACAAATGTATGTCTAGCCCATTGTTTTGAGATTCTAGTTATTATTTAGATGGAAGATTAAATTTTCTCCTTGGTGAGGGTTATGCCTTTTATTTCCTCAATTAATTCACCATATGCATTTCATGAAATCACTGCAAGGTCCAAAGGGATCGTGACCAGTGAATCCCTCGAGAAATCATCGGTAAGCGGAAAAGGATCAAACCCTATGGTTGTGGGAGCCACTAAAAGGGTTGTAGGAAGCTCCAAGATGGAGTAACATAATGATGCCATGCCTCAAACCAAATATGTGGTGGAGGAATTATAGAATGGAAATGATGTTAGTCTTTATGTGCCCTTCGATAATGGAAAGAACAGGTTGCATAATTTTTTTTGTGAGAACAAAGCACTAGTCCAAGTTCGAGTCTGGTGGAGGCATGGCGTCATGTCCAAGCTACAAGCCTGTATCTTTCTCAATGATGGTTCTCCCAAGAAGCAATGGTACATGCTCAAAGACCTCAATAATCCTCATTATGTTGTTTCCTTTATTGATTCCACCCTAGAATACTACCCCACCTTCAAGGAATCAAGAGATTATAGCCATGCATAAATTAAGGATGAATATGTGGCATATGTTTGGGAGGATAATATGCACAAATAATATGGGAGTGTCTTGTATTTTCTCATCTGTCCCCACACCCCAGATTGCAAGGTTGAAAATTATAATGATGTGGACAATACCATGGAGAAAGCCTACACTTGGCTCATTACCTATCAACCCTCTAGAGTGTTCATGGTTCTCCTCAACATTCAAACTAAACCTTTGCTTACCAAGATAATTGGAAAAAGGGCAACCACTATGCTAACCATAGATTGCCTCTCTAACCTCTCAAGAATATAAAATCCAAGGCTTTATAGCGTTTAAGGTTACAATGACATCAATATGAGTGATGACATAGTCGCCATGAATGTCATAGGAAATGGTGTGAATGAATTCATCATATTTCATCTCATACCATCCATGATTTTAGCCACCACTCACATGTTTCAAGAAGTTCAAAATTTTTCATAGAAATGCATGTTCACAAAAGAAAAAATGATGGCCATAATACATGGTGAGTTTGTGCTCCATAATAGGGGTGACAAAAGGTATGGATGTCATGTGGTAGGATTCCAAACATGAACCAAGCCTTTGGTTCATGTATATATTCTCCCAATGATGCATTTCCCACTACCTATGCATGAGATCCTAGAGTGAAGTGCTTCTTCTTTCTTCAGACTATAGCCTGTACATATTGAATATTTCAGATCAACTTTCAAGTCACATCCAAAATGAGTGGAAGGTTTCAGATCTTCGCACAAAATACTAAGATTTCGATTGGAATGTTTTGGATGTTTCCAAATCCCTCACCTATGTAATATTTCATAGGCTTTCCATTGCCAAATCCTTTTCCAATGGAATACTTATGATATTATTATCCCTTCTCAATGGAAGATATTTCTTCATAGCCCATTCCAATGGAAGATTATCATTCTGGATCCCCTCCAAAAAAAGAATTTTGTCACTGGCACTAGCTGGGTGAAACGTTTTGACGTCATATACAACAAGCTGAAGACATTTGACACTATAACTTTCTAGGGGAAACTTCCATCATAGATCCATGTCAATGGATATTTTTCCATCTAGGTCTTGTCCATACACTATTTGTATCAGAGTTGGCCCAGAACTATCATGCGGTATCAATATCTCTAGACCTTCATTTATCACAATTGTGGGTCACCTACAAACCCATGTTTATGGATCAAATACAAAACACGCTTGCCATTGATGTTCATTTTCTATTCCAAACACTATCAATATCAAAGTTGGCCCATAAGCATTATAGGATACTATATCCTTTGACCTTTTCTCACCATGATTATGGGTCAACACACAAAACCCTTCTATTCATTGGCTCATATTAAACGAAAGCTTCTCACAAGGGAACCATTTCTTGCTAAGGGAAAAATATTGATCCTAATGGAAAGTAGTATCCACACATGGTATTGTAACTCAAGAAGGCACCTAGAATACCATAAATAATGGGTGTCACCTTGTAAAAGGACAAATGTGTCCTTCAAAATGTAGGATAAATGAATTCTCCATTTAATAAAGAATAATTCTATTTTCATATATTGTTATGTATTCACTGTGTGTATTTTCTATTTAAAGTTTTTATAAGAATTGTTTCAGAGCATACTTGTATTCTCTCTCTCCTACTCTCTGTAAGCATTTATGGTTTCTAAATCTTAGACGTCGAGATCTGTACCAACCTCCCCTATTTTCATCCAAGGATTCAACCATAAATATTATTCCACAAATGGGTAACCATGCCTTATAATATAAGGGATGGGTTGAATATTGTGAATAAAGAAAAACATATACTCCTAGTTAGATTGGGTCCATAAACAATGGAAATGAAGCCCATTTATGTCAAACATATTAGTTGATACTTTACTATGACAATTATTTGAGTGGGAAAGGTGTTTGAAAGCATAATCTCATGGTGGATGTATAATAAAGTAATTCCCCTTGATGGCTCATGTACATCTAATTTCATTGAGCTATAGTTTATTGAACAAGTAGTATCAATTTTAGATAGCATATCAAATGATCACTTTGTTTCCTATAGAATAGCCATAGTAGGCTTTTCTTTCAGAATTTTATTTTTAATAAATATTTGTTTTTTCATTCATTCATCTGATAATTTATGGTAGTATATTCTTTGGGAATTTGAGCAGGTGGGGTGGAACATGTTCATCATCAATGCCATTATTCTTAAGTTCACTGGCATTTCTCTCAACTCTTGTAGAAGTTTCTTAGTTCTTCTTTATACACCCTTTTATTCTATTTTCCGATTTTTATCATTATTTTAGCGTTTTAGTTTCAACTGCTAAAGAGATAGACTAGTGATGCTTATATTGTATTTTTTATCCCAAGATTATCCTTTTTTTATCAAGGCTTTTGTCAAAATTTGAATTTATTGATTCAATATTGAGTGAGTGTATTTTCCATCCCATTCTAATACTAAATATTGCAATTCAAGCTTGCTAAGCTCCATATCTTCACATTCCTCTAAGTTTTTTAGGTCTCTAACGTCTTAATCCATTTATGTGTCTTTGTTGTCTCCACTATTATTGTTTCTTCACTTCATTCATTATATCATTCTTTCCCTTGTTTCTTATAACTGGTGGGATTACTCCTTAGGATTATTGGTAACCTTGTTTAATGTTTCCACCATGTTCTTGGATAACATTTCATTTCAGTTACATGATATTTTCCAACGAAATCAACATCCAAGGAGGGTTTTTTAGTAGATTTTTTCTTTCTTACCACATTTTCAAAACTCCTAGGTTCTTTCTCCATTGATGATTTAGGGACGGTTAAAATTAGTAAATTAAAAATTAAAAATAATATTAACCTAGTATGGAGGATGAGTGTGAACATTTAAATGTTTGTTTGATTAATAATAAAATGTTAAAGTAATAAAAATAATAAAATTCAATTTGTTATATTTTGATTTTGTTATTAAATTTTGAATAGGCTTTGTTACAATACCATGGGTCAATACCATGGATTATTAATACCACATTCCGAAAGACCATATCCTATTTCACAACCAAAATATTTTATTACAATAGAAGATTCTTAACTATGAATATTCATCCACACTTTGCCTAGGATATTATTAACTTATAAAAAATAGGATTTGTTACAATACCATGGGCCAATACCATGGCTTATCAATACAACATGACCAAAACACATAAATTATTTCACAGTCAAAATATTTTATATCAGTATGAAAATATTTTTAATCATAGATATTCACATCCATTTTACCATGGATATTCAATACTGCATGCCCAAAAAACATACCTTATTTGAAAATCAAAATATTTAATAACAATATGAAAATATTCTTAACCATGGATATTCATACGTACTTTACCATGGATATTATTAACTTGTTAATAGGATTTGTTACAATACCATGGCTTACCAATACCACATGCCCAAAAATCATAACTTATTTCACAATCAAAAAAATTTATAGCAATATGAAAAGATTCTTAATCATAGATATTGACCACATATTTTGTCATTGATACTTATGAATGGGCTTTGTTATAATACCATAGAGAGGGAGAAAATAACAAATACATAGAGAGATAGAGGTGGAGAGAGAGAGAGAGAGAGAGAGAGAGAATGACAATGGAGAGGTGGTGAGAGAGAGTGTGAGTGACAAGGGAGATATGGAGAGAGAGTGAGGGAGAGGAGAGGGGGGAAGACAAAGAGGATGAAAAGAGAGAGATAGGGAGATAACGGGAAGAGAGTGAGGGATGCACAAAGATGGAGGGCAAAGAGAGATGGATAGAGGGAGGGAAATAGTGACAAAGTTGGAGGCAAGAGAGAGAGAGAGAGAGATGGAGGGGAGAGAGGGAGGGAGATAATGATAAAGTGGAAGGGAAGAGAGAGAGATATGTGGGAAAGAAAGAAGGAGGTGGGAGATAAAGGGAAAGAGAGGAAGGAAGCGAGAGAGGACTCAAGAGAGAGAAGCAGAGAGAGTTGGAGTTAGAAGGGGAGAGAGAGGGAGGGAAGAAGAAATATGTAGAGGGAGAAAGGTGGAAGGAGAGAGAGACTGATAAGGGAGCAATAGAGAAAGAATGAGAGAAGAGAGCAGGAGGGAAGAGAGAGAGAAAATGGCAAGAGAGAGAAAGGGGGAGATAGATAGATATAGTGAGAGAATGTGTGTGTTTGGGGGGTGAGATAGAAAGACGGAATACAAAAGAGACACATAGATACAAATATAGATATTATTTAGTATTATATAATGAGTCTAGATCCATCTTAACACTGGATCTATCAAGCATTCATAGGGATCAAATACTCGAGGTGAAATCCTTTCTTAAAATTTTGCACTCAAAAAATAAGTTTGCACCTCGAGAGATTAGATCCCTCTCAGTTTTATGCACGCAGAAAATAGGTTTTCACCTTGAGAGATTAGATCCCTCTTAACGCTTGATAGATCTGAGGTAAACATGAATGTAAGTTGGTTTAGGAAGTATCGGTGAATTTGGAAAAGAACAATTGTAAATTATTTTACACTAACACTTTTAGATTATATAATCCATTAGAAGCCAGTATAGGTGTACATTAAGATTCACTCATCGAGGTATTCGTTAATACTTTGGTGATTAGGTTAAGATGAATCTAAGATCGTTTACGAAGTATCGATGAAATTAGAAAACAACAACTGTAAATTATTTTACGCTAAACCTTCTAGATTATATAATCCATCAGAAATTAGTATATGTGTACATTAATATTGACTCATCCATGTATTGATTGGTATTTTTGTGATGGCCTATAGCAATAACAAACAAATCCCTCAGGTTGCAATGAATGTAATTATAATTAGTTGTTCTTGTTATGATTTCCACCGTCAATATCAATGATGTGATTCCCATGTTGAATCCATCAATGGTTGAAATATTTTTTCTGTTATTGATTAATTGATTAATTAGGAGATGGTTTTGATGAAATTTGTCTAGACATCATTCTATCACATGAACCACATCCATTTCACTTATAAAACCATGTCCCTAATTCACAAAAGAATGCAGCTGGAGACAAATATGGGTAATGCCATGCTTGGATTCATTGTTCTTGTTCTTGCACTTTTATCTCATTCTCTCATTGCTATAATAGTGTCTATGTCAGATTATACGTATCCTTCTGGAAGTGCCTAGGTTGGATTCTCTACAGTGCCATTTCATTTTGACAGAGCAGTTATTGTGGGTATTCTTTGTGGAGTCTTGGAGTCTTTGTGTGATTTTGCAATAGAAATTTGGGGCATTCTCGTCCTCAAAGTTCACATCATCTGATTTGGATTTACCCCTCTTGTGGAGTCATAAATGGTGTGTTTCTTACACAGTTTCACAACTGTCATCAGCCCAGGGCTTACAACAGTGGATTACTTTGTTCCATTAGTTTTATGAAGCACTAGTTTTTATTTATACTATAGTTTCCCTCGTTTGATTTCATATAATAATCTAACATTAGTGTATGTATAAATAAATTTTGTGTGCATCTTTCGAATGTATGAATAATTAAGATAATGTGGATGTTTAAGAATAGCAAAAATATTTATTACAAATCATGGTGTTAAGATTTTTGTGGTGAGTTCACCAGAAATATGAATGGGAGACTCGTACATTTGTTTGTTCGTCTAATTGGTCATAGGTTGTGGAGAAAGTGGCTTCTACTTTTGTGGAATTTTGCTTACATGATGTAGTTGCACTATAAATGTATCCTTTTCTAGTGCTATTGATTTGAGATAGTAAACTAAAAGTTCCCAGAAAATGCTTTGACTACTCTCATAAAGAGAATACTTGATGGAAAAAATCTATAAACCATTCATTTTCTAATACAAAATTTGAAAGGCAAAAGTATTTTGACTGTTTTGTTAAATGGAAAATCTTTAAGACGTGTTATAAATGTCAGTATTCAATAGAAAAACTTTGAATAATTAATAGACTTTCTCATTAATGTCTGTCCTAACACGGTGAGCTTTAGAATAAATATTTGTTTGGGAATGGGATGTATAGGAGCTTTTGTTTCAGTATAAATGATAAATGGTTTATATTAAACTTGCTCAAAAGCATCAAATGTCTATTTTTTAATTTTAAATTTGGTTAAAAATATTATATTTATATTTATATTTATAACAAATTAATAACATTTAAGAGTATAAATAAAATTTTATTAATATTTTTTTTTTTGTAGGGAAAATTCAAAGGTTAACTATGCAATTAACTTAATGCAACCATTAAGCCATATCTCAACAAACTGAATTGATCATGTATTCAATGACTAATCTAAGCATAACAACTCAAAAATAAACTTTATGCAACATCAAATCGAATGACTATTAATCCACATGAAATGTAAAGGACTAATCTAAAAAATTAGTTTCAGCTTGGTAGAAGGAAACCTAATTGAAAATATAACTTCTTATTTGACACAGTTTTCATCGACCAGTTATTTCACACACAGTTCTATACTTAGAAGCACATTTCTATTAATTCTATATAGCATCATTTCGTGACGATAACATTGTTATAGTTCTTCTAAATCCGTACATTTCTACTAATTCTATGTAGCATCGTTTCATGACGATAACATTATTGTAGTTCTTCTAAATCCTCGTTTACCGAGTGATTCAGTTGTCAATAGTTGTTTAAGATAATTGTTTTATGTATGAATTTTATTTTCATTCAATTCACTCGTTTTTTTTGGTGTCATGTGTTCTATTTAATATCTCCTTAAGCATACATTTGGTCAATAGTAAAGTAGTAAATATTTTAAGATATCTCTTCTCTTCACACATTGCATTAGAAAATTCATACTTCATTTCTATCCTTTTCATAATCACCAAGTTTTGAAGTTTCCTATTCTTCATGCTTTGAAGTTGTGATCTCTTTGGCGTTGTGTATTGTCTCTTTCATCATATTTCTCTCTCTTTCAACAGTTGTCAAAGAAGCATAAATTAATGTTATATGCTATGGCGTTACGGCATTTCCTTTGCAACATTTAGTGCAATTTCAAGTATTAATGGAACAACAGAAAGAAGATGACCACAAAGGGTCTGTGCCAATATCACATTAAGTACTTATTTCTGAATATCAAAGGTTCCACCTTAAATTCAACGCAAAACATTCCAAATTTAAGAAAACCCAACTGCTTTGGACCAACATGGATAGATGACGTGGATGTGGAGAGAATTCCTTGAAAAGCATCTCAAGATTTTTCATTAAGAAAACCAACTGCTTTGCACTGATGTGAAAGAATTTCATGAAAGGCATATCAATCTTTCTTTTTGTCATAGATGTTGTGGTTAACTGTGATATGCTCCTCTAAGGTCAATAAATCTTTTTCTGAGATACCGAGGGAGGGAATATTTATGTTTTTTTGGGAAATAGATGAGGTTGTGCTGCAGTGTATATATATGGGTGCCTCAAAGCGATCTTCATCATCACATGTTCCTGCAGCGAATTCTGTTGTAGTTGCATTAGAAGTGCTTTATCTTCTGTATGTCAATGTTTGTGTAGCAGTTATTCTATGTTGGGTTCCTCTGTTTCTTTCTATATTGTCTCTATTTTGTGTGTCTATATTACTCAAATTTGAATTTGATTTCTTCGATATGGATCAAGAAGAGCGGAGTTGTTTTATCATTTGCAATTGTAATTATCTAGAAGAGCCGAGTTGTTTTATCATTTGCAATTCTAAGGAGTTGCAGTAAGACTGCTTCATCTTTTGTAGCGAATTTCATTGTATTTGCAGTGGAAGTGCTTCCCATTGTTGTCGATGTTTATGCGACTGTGACTCTCTCCTTCGCGTGTCTTTATTCTTTTAATCAAATCAATGAGAAGGGATGTTTTAAAATCTGTCTTTCGTTGACATGTTCAATGTCATCAATGGAGGTATTTATAATTGAGAGGACGAACCAGAGAGTTGTAACAGTGATATTTTTTACAGCCATGAGAGGTTTGTCTCTTGTACTTATTTATATTCATATTCATATTCCTATTCATATTGATGATTTATTTTTCGGTTTTAGTTCCAGTAGAATTTTCAATGTTCTTGACCTTTCTCATTAAAGTCCATGACCCATCCAATCAATATCTCATTCCTATATGTTTTGATGTGATTTCCCCCACTTATTTTTAATCGATATAAATAAAACTAAATAGATAAACTAAATCATTATTTGTGACAACATCAAATCCAAAAATAATGTTATGCCTCAGGAAACTAAAGAAGAAAGTTGTCTTTCTTTCCTTCTGGAGCTAAATTTGCACTTATATTTCAGTGATTTCATGAGTCTTCTAGAGTTCATATCTAAATTTTCATTTACTTTATTTCTACTAGGTATCCTCCTATTTTATTTATACTACCTCTCTTAATTTCTCTAGGAATTAGAAAATGATCATAGTCTTTCATGTTTATAACATTATTTTCTTGGTGCACACCTATTTTTCCATCATCTTGTTTGATATCTTTAGAAGTTTAAGATATTTAACTTGTCGTATAGGTAACTCAGCAAGCTTGAAAATTTCAGTGAATAGTTTTAATTCTTAGCCCTTCAATTTTAAATATTTTTCATCATCATTTTCTTTGTTATAGCCAGAAAAGTACCTTTATATAATTGTACGAAAAATGCAAATTTTATCTATCTCGAAGAAGTGGATAAACCAAGCTTCTCTTTGTTAATCTATGCATGCTGATTGTCTCCCATCCAAGAGCCCTTGCTCTCCATTCTTCTATTTATATTCGACATTTAAACTTATTTGTACATGTAATAAGTAGATAAATTTATTTATTTTTAATTTTTTCTTATGTTTGATAAATTTTACTCCCGAATTATGAAATTACTCTTCTATTTTTATCAATATAATCCTTGTATTAATTTATATTTAATGGTGAGTAATAAAATAGATTTGTTGGGAAAATATCAATATAATTACTGTATTAATTTATATTTAATGATTAGTAAGAAAATAGCCTTGTTGAAATGGTGACCATTTTTCATTTTTATTGGCCTTAAGTTATAATGTTATATCGACCTAGCAGGGTTTTGTTTTTTTTATTTTCATTCTTCAATACTGGTAGGTGTGTGAATTATTGGGTTGTTTTCAATAAGTTTATCCAATTTGTTTTTCCTTTATTTTACTATTCTTTTCTTTCAATGATATGTTATATCTGCCTAGTAGGGTTTTGTTCTTTTTATTTGCATTCCTCAATACTTGTACGCTTTTTTTTGTTTATTTGCATTCCCCGGGTTTTGTTTTTTTTATTTTCATTCTTCAATACTTGTAGGTGTATGAATTATTGGGTTGTTTTCAATAAGTTTATCCAATTTGTTTTTCTTTTATTTCACTATTCTTTTCTTTCAATGATATGTTATATCCTCCTAGTAGGGTTTTGTTATTTTTATTTGCATTCCTCAATACTTGTAGGCTTTTGTCTTTTGTTTATTTGCATTCCTCAATACTGGTAGGTGTACGAATTATTGTACGAATTATTGGATTCCTCAATACTGGTAGGCTTTTTTTTTGCATTCCTCAATACTGGTAGGTGTATGAATTATTGGGTTGTTTTCAATAAGTTTATGAAATTTGTTTTTATTCTATTTTATTGTTTTCTTTCAATGATTTGTCCACGCATGTGTATGCGTTTTTTAATTTGTGAGGTTTTTTAATTTGTGAGGGTTTCTGGGGCTTGTTTTACAGGTATATTGGTTCGACAAACTTTTTTATGATATTTCCATATAAAGATTTTTTTGGTAAAATTTGTGGTAATGATTTTGCAGGTATGTTAGTCAGAAAAATATTTTTCCGTGCATGTGGTTCTATGTAAGAAATTAATGTTATTTTTATTAGCTGTAATATATGGCTTTTATAGAGGGTAGAATATTCCAATGTTTTTAAAATTTTTGAAAGATTTTCTTGTAAAATTTGTGGTAATGATTTTGTAGGGATATTAGTCAGAAAAGGACTTTTCCGTGCATGTGTTTCTATGTAAGAAATTCATGTCATTTTTATTAGTTGTAATATATGGCTTTTATAGAGGGTAGAATATTCCAATGTTTTTAAAATTTCTGAGGATTTACCTTTTAAGAGGCAGTGATCTAGTTATACAACAAACAAATCAATGTAAATATCTTTCTTTATTTAAAAAACTAAACAAGAGAGCCTTTCTCTTGCTCTCTAAATTCATCATTCTATATCCTCACACTTTCCTCGTTATAATGAATGACTCTAGATTTCCTGTTTAGTTTGATTATTTTTAGATTTTGCAAATTTTAATATATAACTGTAATCATTTTCATAAAAAAATAGATAAGAATAATATGTAAATAAATATTTTTACTAAATGTAACTTCTCAACATTATTTATGTTTTGATTACTTTTAGCTTTTGCAATTTTTAATATATAACTGTAATCATTTGCATAAAAAAAAATAGATAAGAATAAGATGTAAATAAATATGTTTACTAAAAGTAACTTCTCAACATTATTTATGTTTTCCTCAACATATATGTAGTAGTAAAATTGTAAATGTGTAACTTACTAGTGGTTATTACTAACCAAAAATTATGTAACTACATATGCCTAACCAAGCAATTAATTTATCCACTTCACATCTCGATTTATTAGTTCCTTCTAAAGCAACATGATATGATTATATTGCCCTATTAACCACAATCGAATTAGTTAAATAGACCAATATAACTAAGATTTATTAGTACCTCTTCTGGCCAACTTATATCATTATGTTTTTCTATTAACTACTATTGATTTAGCTAACATTGACCAATATAACTAAGAAATGTATACAGATTTTTTTTAGTGATTTATTATATTTATATTGTTTAGTTTTTTCTCGGTAAAAAACTAGCTAGTCTATTGTATTATATTTACAAGTAAACTTTACAAGCAGTGAGACAGGCCGTCTAGGGCCAACAGTGGCACCTTGGACAGCTTAGCTTTGAAACAAAAAGCTCCCTCGCAGGGGTAGCACCTACAGGACTTCCAAAATTCCTCCAAAAACTTACTGAGGCTGGAAACCAATATGACTTGACAAGCAACAGAACATGGAACCGCATTGAGTTAAACATGAGCATGACGGCCCACGCAAGGGCTTCCATCAAAAACTGACTGTGGACCGTGTCCATCAGAGAACTTGCAGTGGACCGACATGTACAAGACAGTATTAAAAACTGAGAGTAAACTATACCGACATAAACAAGACAGCGTAAAAAACTGCAAGTGAACAAACACAGTGATGACCAGAACCCAAATACCCGCAGAGACCTTTATCCTGGATCCGAGCTGAGAGAGAAACGCATGTGCCGGTACGCGCGTCGGAGGATCATTCGTCGCAGAGGCTTTTGTCTTCCACGATATAGCACCATCCCTGGCCCTCAGGGACTCCTTCCCACATGGTGGTCCGTGGATCCTTTGCAGTTCCCTGAGGTTCCGGCGCCTGGGGATGCGAGGGGGCGTGCAGAATCTCCTTCCCTGAGGTGCCCACCTGAATTGGTGGTTGTAGAACAGGGTTCTCCTCCCCAGTGCCCTCTGGAGGTGGTTCTGCCGATCCTGGAGGCTTCACGCCATCATTCCTTTCAGGAACTTTAGTAAAAAGAACTGAAATGTGAGAATTGATACCTGCATTATCCTTTGAGCTGCCCAGGGTGAACACAACCGAGCCGAATGCTGGAAGAACGGGCTCCCCTTCACTTGAGCTGCCAACCTCCATGAATTTCCCCGCTTGAATTGGTGTAGCCCTTGCCCGCCTGTAGCAGTAGAAGCAGCAGCAGTGATGGTGCTCATTCGCTGCCGGTGGGCGAGAGGATGAACCTCGCCCAGGTCCTCTTCTGCTTGGTTGTTGTTCCCGCAGCCTTTCCATGGACACCCCTCTATCTCCCTCATGAACCTGAGATGAATTGTAAGACCAAACACAAGGTGGAACTCGCCACAGGTCCCACTCAGGCGTGGCAACCTCTGAGCAACCTTTGCCTGAGGGAGGAATTTCACTACTCGTAACCAGTTTGCCTTGAATGCTCTTGAATTGTCGCTCCCACCTAAGGCATGTACCTGAATTGCAGCGACGGAAAGCCAAGACTGCTTGTCGAGGTGGTAGGATAACTGCCCACCCAGAATTCTTCCGCGTCTGCACCTCCCCAGCTTCACCATGCCAATGAGCTTGCTTCGGCTCATTTTCCCCTTGATATCCTACCTCATTCCCTCGTTGAGAGCGAGTAATAACTGCAACCTGCGACTCCATCTATTCACTCTGCTCGGCATTGAATGCCCAGAGCTCGGGCTGCGGAGTATTGAACTTTGACGGCGCATTCCCATTAATCATTAATATTAGCATGGGGCGGCACATGCTGGGCATGTGGCTTGACCCCCTGTGACGTGCCAGCACCCGCATCTGGGGATTCAGTGTCTCTTTGGAGGAGATTCTCACATTCCTGAGTCTGTTGATTGCTAGGGATGATGTCCAAGTTTCCTGCTTGGAAAGGTTGGTTACTTTCTACCCCAATATTGGCTACGAAATTAGCAATCTTATTACCTTCTCTTCTGGTGTGATGAAAGGAGACGGCTCTGTGATTGCGCAGCTCATGAGCAATGTTGTTTAGCCTTGCTTCTAGTCTCCAACTGCCAGCTACTTTTCTAGCTTGAGATCCATTCTGAATGCGCGTTGCCATGTTGATGATGATCTGGGAGTCGCCTTCCACTATCAACGGTTGAAGATTGAGTCGCTTGGCAACAAAGAGCCCTTGCTAGAGTCCCTCCAACTCCGCAGAGTTATTGGTGTCCCACCCTATATTGCCGAAGTAGATCTGCAAGGGGGTACCATTGTGATTACGAATGATACCTCCAAATCCTGCTGGCCCAGGGTTGCCTTTAGAGGCTCCATCAAAGTTGAGTTTGTATGAGTTGGTGGGTGGGGCAATCCAATTTCTGACTTCCTTGATATTACATTTCATTTTCTGATGAGTGGCATACTCTTGTGGCAGCTCCAGCTTCCAGTTGTCCATGATGTTTTTCTCATTATCTGTGGTAGGGAGATCTTCTTTAGTCCATGATTTCAGAAGCATGGTTTCTCTGAGATTGCCATGCAGTCTGCCCCATATTTTCTCAATGGGCGAGCTCTGATTTTTGAATCTGCGCCTATTCCTTTCCTTCCAGATGTTCCATAATATTGTGCTTGGGATTATGTTCCACATGTAGTTGAGGATCGCACAGTCATAGGGGCTTTTCGGCCACTGACAGATGGTATCTATGATGTTGCCAGGTCCTTTGCATCTTTTTTGACACCTGAAACCAACCTTCTCCCATAGCTGATTCGCGATTGGGCATGTATCCAGAAGATGCTGTAAGGTTTCCTCATTTTTAAAGCAGTTGTGGCATATCGAAGGACCTTGGAAATTGCATCTCCTCAGCTTATCCCAGGTAAGAATCTTTTTGTGCCCAACCATCCAGAGGAAATGGGATATTTTGGGCCAAGCTTTGAAGTCCCATATTCGCCCCCATAGAGGGTCTGGCCTGATGGTGGAGTCGCCTATAAGATTATAGGCTTCAGAAGTGGAATATGATCCTTTGGGGAGGTAACCCCATCTGAGGATATCCTCGTTGTTCTCATACCGAATGCTTCTCTTCTTTAACTCGTCTTCAAGTACTGCTACTTCCTGAATGCTTGTGATACTGGTTATATAATTTCTCAGTCGCCACTTCCTGAAACCATTTACCGCTTCCTGTTCCCAGAATTGATGGACGGTTGCATGCTACTGCTCTTGTTTGTTCTGAATGATCATTGAAGGAAGAACACTTGAGAGTTTGGGCAGTTGGTTCCAAGCGTCATTCAAAAATCTAGCACTGTGACCATTTCGTGTTTCCCAAAAGCTGTGTTTCTGGATGAGTTGATGATACTGTTTGGCGGCATTCCAAAAAAGTGACCCATTGATTGTGGGCTTGAATATTATGAGCTCTACTTGGGGCATGTTGTTGGTGTATTTGGCGGTCCATATTTTGGCCCATAACTTGTCTGGAATAGTTATCCATTGCCACCATATTTTGGCATTCATGATGGTGTTGCTGTACTCTGGATCTCTAAGTCCGATGCCGCCTTTGATTTAGTGGCAGAGCTTCCCCACAAAAAGTCATGCTACAGGTTTCTCAATCTTTTTAATACCCATTTTGGTGCCGCAAGGATAGAAAAAAGATAGAGAGGCATGGCTTGGAGGATGGACTTAATACGCACAACCCGACTAGCTAGATTGAGGGAGCGGTGAGTCCATAGATTGAGTTTTGAATCGAGCTTCTCAAGGAGAGTTCGCCAGGCAGGCTGCTTTATGGCCAAGGCAGTGAGGGGAGCTCCAAGGTAAGTGGATGGGAGAGAGGTGGTTTGGAAGCCAAGGATATAGGAGACGGCAGATTTAACTGACGGAGGGGTGTGGAAGAAGAAGATTTGTGATTTGGAGTTATTGACCTGAGTGCCAGAGGCTTCAGAGAATTCGTTGAGCATGGATTTCAAGCAAGAGGCTTCCTGAGCTGAGGGGTAACCATAGAGCATGGTGTCATCAACAAATTGTTGATGAGAGGAGGCCGGGGAATTGTGGATAGAGATTCCTCTGAGCTGATTAGACTGGAGGGCCTTCTTGATGTGTCTGCTAAGACCCTCAGCCATTATCACAAATAGGAAGGGGGAGAGGGGGTCCCCTTGTCTTATGCCTCTGGAGGGTTTGAAAGGGTGTGAGGGAAAACCATTGACAAGGAGGGAGAAATGGGAGGAGGTGTTAAGGCTCATGATCCAACCAACCCAGGTGGAACAAAAGCCAAAAGCTTTCAACATATGATGAATGTAAGACCAGCTAAGCTTGTCGAAAGCTTTGGAGAGATCGAGTTTGAGTAACATACCAGCTTGCTTGGATTGCTTGAGCAAATGGATGATTTCGTGTGTGAGGATAATGCCATCCATTATCTGTCTTCCTTCGTCATAACCCGATTGCTCCGGAGAGATGAGCATGGGTAGAAGAGGTTTTAATCTGTTAGCAATGACTTTGGAAATGACTTTATAAAGGACGTTACAGAGAGCAATGGGTTTGAATTTATCAGGAGTTATGGAGTTCTCCTCTTTAGGGATGAGAGTGATGAAAGTGGAGTTAAGGGAAGGGAGAAGCCAGCGTAGAGCTTTGGATCCCTCAACTACTTGCCAAACCTCCACCTTAATCAAATCGCAGAAAACATGAAAAAACGTGGTAGTGAAACCATCTGGTCCAGGGGCCTTACCTTCGTTGAGTTGCGCCATCGCCTCATCTACCTCCTGGGTTTGAATTGGGCGCATGAGTAACTCATTGTGTTCCTCTGTAACCAGCTTGGGGATGTTGTTGGTTATTTTTCCAATCGCCCTCTGTCGATCCACCGCCTGCTCTTGGTGTACCTGCTGAAAGTGATTGAGGAGGGTTTCTTCTATTTTCTCATGCTCCTCAACTTTTACCCCCTCTTGGTTTTGGATGAAAGGAATCTTATTGTGCATCCTTCTCTGCACTGTAGTTCTATGGAAGAACTTGGTGTTGCGCTCCCCTTCTTTTAGCCACCTGACCCTTGATTTTTGCCTCTAGTAAATTTCTTCCTGCTTCCTTCTTTCTTCAAGTTGGTTGTGTATGTGCCGTTCTTTGTCCAAGGTTGCCTCTGTGTGCCCTACATTTATTACTTTCTGATGGAGATCCTTTAGCTCCTTATTGAGCTCCTGTTGCGCCTCAAAAATATTCCCGAAGGTCTCCCGATTCCAGTGTTTTAGGTGACTTTTTAGAAATCACAGTTTCTGCTGTAGCTGGAACATTTTTTAGCCTTCTGGTGGGATGAAGGAGGCCCATATGGTTCTGACGAAGTCCTTGAATGCTGGATGCATTTGCCAAAATCCCTCAAACCGGAAAGGTCTTTTGGTTCTATCCCCTGGTCGCTGCCATTGCAAAGCTATTGGCCAGTGATCCGACCCGGAGTGGGCCAAGATTGTAGTGGTGAGATCACCTCTGAGATGCAACGCGTTATCCAAGATCAGGAAGCGATCTAGCTTAGAAGCAATCTGATGCTTTCCACCTCTGCGATTGCTCCAGGTAAAGGTGCCATTGCAGAATGGCATGTCTATGAGAGAGGCGTTTTGGATGAAGTCCTTGAAGCGATCTACTTCAGGTTCCAATCTGGATCTGCCTCCTATCTTATCCTCTATTTTGGTTATCATGTTGAAGTCCCCTACAACGATCCAAAATGGATGCTGCCTATTTATGCTTAGCGCTTCAATGGTGTCGAGGAGCGCTCTTTTACTCCCAGAGTCCTGCGGAAAATAGACATTGGATAAGTTCCCATGTATGTTGGTGCCTAGAATGTGAAAGGCGGCTTGAATGAGGTGATGGGAGGCGTGGAAGTCAGTGAGCGTTACAGCCTGGGTGTTCCACGCTATAGCAAGCCCACCAGAGGCTCCCGTGGTGTCCACAGCCACAGATCGGCATCCTGGCCAGGCCTTTGAGAGTATGCGACCCAGCGTGGTACTATTAAATTTGGTTTCTTGGAGGAAACACATCTGTGGATTTTCCATCTTGATCATGTTTTTTAACATCCTACATTTTCCTGGGCTATTAAGCGCTCTTAAATTCCATGATACGAGCTTCATGGTTTAACTAGTTTGGGCAGGGTTGTAGTACTTCGTCAGCTTCGCATATCTACTGGAATCTACCAGGAGTTTTCCGATCTCTATTGTTCTCTGGAGATCTGTCTTTCTCCCCCTTTTTTTGGTGTCCTTTGGACGTTGGCTGCCATCCCAAGTGCTGCCAGGTTCTATGCCCAGTTGGTGTTGGTGGAACGCTCTGGAGATGACCACTTCCAACTTATCTATATCTGACTCAGAGATTTTTTCATATGCCTTTTTTTGTAACATAGCTCCAGTTCAATAATATCCAGGCCGTGTAGATCTATGCTTTCTGGTTCTTCCTCCATATTTTGCACTTGACTGGTTTCCTCTTGATGGGTATCTGAATCCTGAGGGGGGATCAACTTCCCATCCACCTCCATTTCCTTAAGGATCTCCGCTGTGTTTTCCTGATGCCTACTTAGGATAGTCGGGATGATAATGGGAGATTTAGACTTGGGTGGGGGGCTGGATGGAGGGGGGTGGGTGGAAGAGGAACGGCGTGCAGGGATACTGTCAGTATCAAGGGGCTGATCATCTGAGAAATGGCCTAGGGACTCAAAGCTGTTCTTGGAAGTAGGATTTTGGGGTTTGGAAGGCTGGGGTTTGGACCCATTCTGAGGCTTTTTATGTGAGCGCTTTCTGTTTGAAACTTTGCTAAAGCCATCCTGAGATGGGGATTCAGAAGATTCAGGAGAGATGGCTTTGACATTGAGAGGGCAATCCCGAAACAGATGCCCTAGTGCATGGCATCTCCTGCACTTGAAAGGCACATGCTCATAATCGAGAGGCTGCATCCACTCCTCGTCGCGATGGGCAAGGGTTACTGACTCAGGAAGAGCTTCATTCAGTCCAATAAATACACATATTCTTTCATTGGAAATATACTTACGGGTTTTTGTTTCTTTTTCTGCTGTAGCATGTGGTGTAGTGAGGGAGAGAGAGTGGAGGTGCTGTGGTAGAGAGAGAGAGAGAGAGAGAGAGAGAGAGAGAGA
>APFE030430449.1:21314-35390 GCA_000404065.3 Pinus taeda
TGTCCAAGCCCCATTGACTGAATGGTTGCTCAATGTTTACCGGCTGTAGTGGCATGGACGGGTTCCTTTGTCTCCCTGCAGTAGTTTGGCAAATTTGGCATTTCCTCACGTAATTGTGTGAGTCTTTGAACAGTGTGGGCCAATAATATCTTGCTCGTAAGATCTTGTGTGCGGTGGCATCTCCAGCATAGTGTCCGCCTACAGGTCCATCATGGAGTTCATGCAAAACCTTTTCAGCTTCAGTTTTCTCGAGACACCTAAGAGGCACAGAATCATAATTTCTTTTAAACAGAACATCATCTATGAGCTGATATTGTTTAGCCTTTAATCTCAGGGCTCTTTTCTTGGTGTGATCCAGGTGAGCTGGAGCATACCCGTTTTTGAGATAATAAATGGTGTCAGCGTATAAAGATTCTATATCATTTAGGCTTACCTCATACATTTGTACTTCCTGAGACGAACCTTCAGGAATATGCGATGCTCTAGCCAACATTTTGCAGAAGCCTTGGCCTCTCACAATGCTTGCTGGTTTGATTTCAAGGTTGTATTCTTGTAAGGCGGTGATCCAATTCGCTCTTTTTTCACCCACATCTTTCTGTATTAAAAGATTTCTTACCGCTGGAAATGGTACTATGACCTTGGTATGGGTTTTAAGTAAGAAAGGTCTGAAATACTTGATCGCTTTGAAAACGACGTATGTCTGTTTCTCTACATCTGAATAATTGAGTTCAACCCCTTGTAAATTAGAGCTAAAGAATGCGATTGGAGCTTCCGCTTTCTCTTGATTTGCTTGAGTTAGGATCGCGGCATATGATTTTTCTGAGGAAAATGTGTATAAGATAAAAGATTCAGAAAAATTCAAGGTTGCTAAAGACGGAGCATTAATGATAGCTTGTTTGATCAGATTGAATGCTTCATGTTCGTCCAGACCCCATTTGAAATTTGAATTCTTTTTTATCATGGTTTGCAAAGGAGAAATAATTCTTGAAAAATCTGGGACAAATCTTTTCACAAAATTGATTTGACAAAGAAAAGATTGCATGGCCTTTTTATTATGAGGCAGGGATATTTCGGAAATCTCTTTGATTCTATCAGGTTCAATGTGAATACCAGATTTTGATACTATGAATCCTAGAAGTTTCCCTTCACTTAATGCGAAAAAAGATTTCTTTGGGTTAAGTGAAATCCCATACCTTAAACATCGTTGAAAGATCTATTTCAAGTCTCTGAGATGGTCGCCTCGCTTCTTTGAGTATACTGTTATATCATCCAAATAAATCACTACGACTTTATTGACTAAACCTTTGAATGCGATGTCCATAGCTCTTTGAAACGTAGCCCCGATGTTAATTAAACCAAATGGCATCTTTCGATATGCATATGTTTCCCATTTGGTTCGGAATGTGGTTTTTAGCTGATCATCGGGATGTACCAGTACTTGGTTGTATCCTGAAAATCCATCCAGAAAAGACATTAATTCTGAACCTACTACTGCCTATAATATCTGCTCCATAGGAGGGAGGGGAAAATTATCTTTTAGGCAGGCTTTATTGAGATTCCGAAAATCGATGCAAATTCTAATATCTCCGCTTTTCTTTCTAACGGGTACCATATTGGAGACCCACTTGGAATGTCTGACGGGGAAAATTATTCTGGCCTTTAACAACTTATTTAGCTCAGTCTTTATTTTGTTTTCTAGATTGGGGTGGATTTTTCTGAGTTTCTGCTGGACAGGTTTTTCATTGTCGACCATAGGGATAGTATGTTGGATAATGGAAGTGTCGTATGTCTTCAGCTCGTCGTAATTCCAGGCGAAAACATTTGTGTATTGTCTCAAGAGACGAATGTATGCTAGTTTTTCTTCAGGAGTTAGGCCGTGGCCTAGATTAACGTTTTGTGGTTTATCATCGGTTCCCAAGTTTACTGATTCATAGTTCAGAGTTGAACTGCAGAGCTTAGAATTAGTAGACCTTTTAAACTGACTTTTCAGATTGTATAAGTCTTCTAACTTAACCACCGATTTTGGTATAGCGTTATCAGTGCTAGTTTGTTGTATTTGTTGATTGTGGTGGTCCTCGTCAATTATTTGATTGGAGTAGGATCCTTCTGAGGTGAGGAAATTTACAATATCAGGATCATCATTGAATACTCTCCAGTTTGTAATGTTGTCAGGGAAAGACGGTTTAAAGATTAATTCTATCGAGAATCTATTTGGACTAAAATCTTCGGAGGGAATGAGTCTAGAGGCTACGTTGGCTAAAAGGTCTGCGCTCGCGTTTTGAATTCTTGGGATTGAGAAAATATTGAATGCTATGAAATGCTCAGTCAGATCCTGTACTAGAGATTGATAGTGTTTCAAATGACTTGATAGGCAATGTATGGTGTTACATACCTGTTTGACCACAATCTCAGAGTCTCCAAAGACTTGAAGATACTTGACGTTCAACCCGATTTCTTTGTATAGGCCTTGCACCAAGGCCTCATATTCTGCTGTATTGTTTGTGCAATCGAATTCAAGTCTGCATGTAAGCATTGTCTTGTTCCCTTATGGACTAATCAGAATGCATCCTGCTCCTGCTCCTTCGTTAGATTTAGAGCCATCAAAATATAATTTCCAAAACAAAGATGTATTTATAGGTTCTTCTACAAAATTAACACACTTTGAATTATCAGTTTGGGAAAAAAATTTCGACTTGGGACAAAACTGAATTTTCTAAGTAAGGTGATGTATGAGCATTGAAATTGCCGAGGAAAGAATCTACCGAGTAATTGCCTATGATGTTACTATTGTATGCTATTGCTTCATTTTCCCCTTCTAATTCTGTTACTATGTATTTCTGGTGTAACTCTCGTTCAACCTTAATTTGATTTGGTTTACCATTATATGGTAACCACATGTGCGATGAGTCGGTTGAAAAGTATCCATGGAGTTTTTCGAACCAATCCCTGCTGAGAATTAGGCTGTAGAATTCAGGGATATCAGCTACTAGAATGTCGATAACCTGACATACCTTGGGGTTAGACGACAATCTTATGGTGACTTGATTAAGTTCACCAATCACTTCGACCTGAGACCGATCAAGCTGAACTATGCGCGCTGCGGATTTTTGTGGTTGAACGTTTAACTTGGCACATATTGGTCTGGGTAAAATATTTGTTGAAGCTCCAGAATCTACTAAACAATTGTGTACGTTTTTATTGAAGATTTCATAAGTGAGCAAAAAGGGGGGAGTGTGAGATCTTGATCTTCCTCCAATCAAGGCGATGTCATTTGGATCGATCTTATTGGCCGTGTTGATTGGGGGTCTTCCCATGTTGTGTGTAGCTACAGCTGTAGGCAAAGATGTGGTAGGTATGACGTGCAATTATTTCATCATTATTTTCTGTTGATGTTTCAATTTGCTCAATTCATAAAGAGTGATATTGGCCCTAGTCTTTTTCATGTCATCGATAATGTTGTAGTCCATTTCATCCGACACTATTAGTGTTTTTGATGGAGGTGTTTGATCTGGTTGGACTGGGCTAGATTGAGTCGCCTTCGCGGTTGTTTTCTTTGTTGCGACTTTTTCTTTTACTGTAGGGCTTGAGCCCTTCTGCTTGGGGGTAATTTGGGGAGGATCAAGTTGGTTTTTACTTTGTGTGCTAACCGGAAATGCTTCTTGATCTTCTTCTTGTGGGAGGATGAAATCCCACATTCCTTGTAGTTCCACAACTTCTTCATCATCGGTTTGTCCTTCAATGGTTCTCTCCTCTTTTTCCTCTTCCTCGGATTCGACATTTGAGATAGCGTTGGGTGGTTTCGTATCCATTGAAGGGCCTCTTTTAAAAGTTCTGTAGGGATTTTTCGAAGAAGTTTCTGCCACTTGTTTCTTTATGTCAATCATCTCATTGGACATGGTCTTTAATACTTTCTGCAACCCTTCCAAATCGAAAGGGTCTTTTGTCTGTTTCTTCTTTGGGTCTTCCTTGAAGGTGATCTTTTTAGATTTGCGTTCTTCTATCGCAGATCTCTTCTCTAAAGCTATAATGCGTCTCTCTACCGCTATCGCCTCTGTCAGGTTTTCAATTAAAGTTGTTTTATTCGCCCTATCTATGAAGACTACTAGATTTGATGGTAAAGCTGTGATATACCACTCACATCGCACTTCTTCGCTAGGTTGGGAAGCAGTGGGGATTTTGTTGAGGATCTTATTGAATCATAAATTGAAATCTTTGATGGGTTCTTTACTTTCGGCTTTAAGATTAGATAGGTCACTGATTAACGTTGACGTTGATCTATCATCACCAAATTTGGGGAGGAATTGACTTTGAAAGATGTTCCAAATCGTTATAGACCCAGAAGGTAATGAAAAGTACCACGACCCGGCTGTTCCTTGCATTGTATAGGGAAAAAGCTGGACCACAGCATCTTCATTGGTAACTCCATTAAGATTGACAGAGAGCATGAAATTGTTAATGTGCTCTTCAACTAGCATGCCTGCTTCTAGGTTGAACTTAGGTAGCCACTTCTCAGGATGGGGCGGTATTTGGCTCAGGGGTGGAGGCATAAAAACCGCTCCAGGATTGTTCCATGGAGCTTGAGCCATCCTTGAGTTACTCGTAATTGCAAGTGTAGGAGATGATCCTTGAGGATTTGAAGATGCAGATAATATGATCTTGGATGATTGGGGAAGAGGGGTTGTGGAAGGTGGATGAGTGATTTGGAATGGAGATGTGGGCGGTTGACTTCGCGGTGAGGGGGTTGAGATGGATGATGTAGATGAAAGAGTTTCACTGTCAGAGTGCAGTGATGTTTTCCTTGCTCTTTTTCTGGTGGGAAGAGGGAGTTCGATTGGCTAGATGCCAAATTTTCCGCTCTTTAACCTGGTCAGGGGATGAGCAGGATTGTATTGCGAAGTCACGCTGCTTTGAGATTTATCAGACCCTAGTGAAAAAATAGAAAATCCCTGGAGTTTATGAATAAGAGTTTAAACTTCAGGGGGTTCGATTGTAGGTTGGTCTAAAATATTAGGGTATGTAGCAGCGGTTATTATTCGACCGACTTGGGATTCTGAATTTAAATTTTCTGAGGCAGTCGGGGGAGTTGATGAGGGTGATTTACTCTCAGAATGGTATTTAGATTTTGATTTAGGTGCCATTCATAGTTCAGGCCCTCCTTCTAGCGCCAAATATGTTGAAGCCCCGAAAATCGGGTCGACAACAAGGCGGATACCCACCCGGTCCGGACCTTGGTTGGCAGCTCCTTATCCGTTTGGTATAGCGGGTCCGACTGGGGATAATGGGACCAGCTTCCCGATCTTGGGGTGTGTGTGTGTGTGTAGAGTTGGATTATGTTGATCTAAGGGGAATTTAAAGCAAATTTAATTTAGACTCTTTAAACTAACTCTATGCTATTGTAGTCTAATAAGAAACAACACATCTAATCTACACTAACCCGGGGTGTATATCTTCTATTATGCGATCTAAAAAGATTTCGAACAATAACTGGTAATAAAGATCATTCAGCTATCATAAGAATAGAAATCATTAAAGATAAACTATTTTGCATAAGAAGTTAGGCAAAACAATTATGAGCAGCATATCGCATAATAAGTTATTTATATGTCAGAGACAAACAATATGACTCCACCGTACAAAAGTGCCAAATGATAACCCATACATTCATATAATGACATATAAACGACTGAAACTATAAATCACTTAAAGAACATAAGCAAAAATAGTCAAGAGATAAAAGTACCATTTATGACTGGTTCCACTCATAAGCTTCAAGCAACAATGATTTATCTCTCCGTGTTCTAACATCTACTAAGAGTACAGAAGTGCAACATCAATAGCAGATATCAAATGCAAACATTAATAAACCTTGATCCATCCATTCATCAAAACCACCTCTGAGGGCGCAAAAGTGCATGTTCTGAGGACGAGTTTTTGACAAATCTCGGGACCCTTCTCTAAATGCCTGAGAAGGGTTTAAATACTGCTAACTAATTAACTTAATTACATAAATTTGGGATCCGGTTTTCAAATGACCGTCCCTCTGATAAAGCAAATCATTTCTAGAATTAAATCTAACTTTGAACTATTTCTATATTTGTTCCTTACTGCTGTAAGCATGCAGCATTCGTCTGAGAAGAGTCGGTTGGTTGCCTTTCCCTTTGTGCGTGTTATAAAAATAGAAGTAACAAGGGTCGGCACCACGTTTTTGATAAACTATCAGATATTTTAGAGAATCTCCGGCTGACTGAGTGTATACTTGGTAATAACTCAAATTTTCCTCAAACTGGATCTGCTTTTGCTATTTCAGTTTTCTGTCTTCACGAATGACTTGATGAGTCAGAAGACTTTACTTTTCGAGCAATTCTCTGGATTGGAAACTGCCTTCATTCTTCATTCCGGGCTTTTCTGTTGTGTAAGCTTCTGGTATCCTTGTAATCATGCTACTTTTGTGTGCCTTTGATTCTGAGCTTCAGATGGCCTATCGTTCGTTAGCATTTACTGAGTGATACTCTGGAATCTGTAGTCCTATCATATGTGGTTCCTGCTTCTGAAGAAGTCTCTTCTGTGTTCTCCGAGCATCAGCGCTTTCCGCTTTTCCTTAGATGTTTCCTGCAAAAGAAAAATTACTCCATTTTATCTCATGTTTTATAGTTTGTGTAAAGGAAAAGAGTAAATGAAAATAAAGATTGATATGAAAGCTTCAGATCTTGCGTGTGTATAATCATGACATTCAAAATGAACTGATTCTTCGAAAAACGAAAAGTAGTCATTCGTACGATCATTAATTTCTTTTTACAGGCGCGCGCCTAATTCTGATTAATGGACAACTTTCCTTGAATGTTGTGCTAAGTAAGATTCGCGCTCATCGCAGATCGCAGATTTGTATTATAGTATTGTGGTATCACAATATCGGATCATCGCAGATCGCAGATTATGGATCAGAGATCGCAAATCGCGGATATTAGTCATTGGGTCTTACTCTATGCAGCTGCTGCGATATGCGACGTTGCACATCGGCCGTCGGGGATTTCTTAAGCTTCTCCTTTTAAGAGCGCTTATGGTAAATGCGATGCGATGAATTTAGCATCGCTTCTTCGTGGTTTGATATGCTCACAAAAAGAAGTGTTTCCTTTGCTTTGCTGCGATAAGATTCTAAGGAAAAAACAAAAATATTCATGGGGATTTTGTTTGAATTTTTTACTAAGGGTCCCCCATTTGCTCGGTGTTGTTGCTAATATCGAACAAAAGAGGGGCGGTTGTTGGTGACCACAACAGAACCAAAGAACTGTTGCACCCATCAACAGCAGTGCTACCTTGCAGCTTGTACATAGTTCCAATCTAAACTCCCCGCATCAATACGAGTGTTCCCTGAACCACCTTGCAGGTATTCTTCTCGAACACTATTTTTTCACCTGCATCATCCAACTTTCTTACAGAAATCAAATTTCTGGCCAATGCAGGAATATGCAAAACACCCGGAAATGTTCTAACCCTTCCACCTTGCAACTTCAACTTTACTTTTCTGCGACCAACAATTCTAGCCTTCCTATCATCCCCTAAGAAGACATCACCACCATCGTGTTTCTCATACTCATAGAACTACTCTATATGGGGAGTGAAGTGAAAGGATGCACCCGATTCAATCAACCATGCCTCATGATCTACATGTGTACTTGAAGAAGCCAAGTACACATCCCCACCTTCATCTGAGGTGGTTTTCGCCTTCGTAGAAGGAGCATCATCAGATCCCTTTCCTTTGTCAAGAGCTTTAGATTTACAGTCCCTTTTGTAGTGCCCTTCCTTTCCGCATTTCCAGCACACCACCTTTATAGGTTTTCCTGGATATTTATATCTCCCTCTAAATTTAGATCTCCTACTCGATGACTTATTTTTGTTTCTGTTTTGGTACCTTCCTTGTACAAACAAGGTATCACCATTATGGCTCTCCATATTTCTCCAACTCATCTCCTCCGTCAGCAAGGATGATACTATTTCATCAAACTGCAAGGCAGTTGCATTGCTACCTATTGCAATAGCTAGACTATCCCACGAATCTGGTAGAGAACACAACAAACTAATGCACTTATCTTCATCTAAAATTTTTATGTCAACAAATGATAACTGACTTACCATAGTATTAAATGCATTGAGATGCTTTGTTACCGAGTCTCCATCTTTCATCCTCGGGTTATACAACTTTTTCTATAGGAACAATTTATTCACTAGAGACTTAGATTGGTATAAAGTCCTTAAGTTGTCCCACAAAGTCTTCACCGTACCTTCTCCTGCTACATTCAGCAACACTTTATCTGAGACACACAATCGTATTATGCTCTTTCCCTCCTGATCCAACTTCTTCCATTCTTCATCAGACACTCCCGTTGGTTTAGTATCTAGATCTACCACGATCCACTTATCTTTATCCACCAACAAATCCTCCATCTTGAGTTTGCACAACTCAAAACTCTGACCATTAAATTTCTCGATCTCTATTTTTCCACCGCTCGCCATCTTCTTTCACCACCAGAATCGATCCTGCAGATCTCCCACTGAACATGGTCTACCACAGGCCCAAGCGAAACCCCTCAACAACAAAGACGTCCCCTTGAAGCCAAAAGAGCTCTAATACCAAATGTAGGTTTTAACCCCATACGTAAATTACTTCCATAAGAATTCTAAAAACATAGAAAATAAACAATGCGAGAGCATAACACATAAAACACATATACACAGAGATTTTTCCACTAGATCCCAAAATCCAGACTACCAGCTTGATTTTTCATTATTTTCCTTTTAATGTTACAATACATATTTATACATGTTGAAGCATCCAATACGATGGACCGCAAACCATAATGTCCAAAACCAAGGACCAAAAACCATTGCGTCCAAAACCATGTGCGAAAATCCTGCACAAAACCATAGGTAGGTCTGCCCAACCTAACATAGGTTCCAAAACCAAAATTTTCCAGGGTGTTGCCCTAAACCCCATAGAGTGGGGTTACCTGCACCCCTCAAACCCCCTTTTGACTCCCCCTGCTACGCAATCGGCGCAACGAAGGGGGGGGGGGGGGTTCCGCCCCCCTTCTAACCCCCCGGTTAACTACGTGGGCTAGTCATGGAAATAATATAACACAACCCAACAGTCCTTGAGAAATAAAGCTTTCTCTAGTAGAATGGAAGGTGGAAACAAACACAGAGTAGGTTGTTCCTAACTTAGTAAGAATGGAATAGATAAGGCTACCATCTTCTTTCTTAACCTTAACACGTTCCAAGAGAAGTCTAAGAGTCTTGAACTTGGACAAAAAAATTTCAATGGAAAAATTTTTATTGGAGTCTAATGTAAGCAACTAATGTTCGAGTTTATGGACTCTAATTTCATTTTTAATTCCAAAAACTTTATTGAGCTTTTTCATTTCTTCATCGAGGGTGTCAATTTCTGTGATATGGAATCTAAGGTCTAGAGAAATAGACATCCCTGTCAACCCACGTGTTTGATCTTTCTTATTTTCCCATTTGGTTTTCTTATCTTCATCTTGAGGTTTAAACTCTTGGCCTGAAGCTATTCTATAAAGACGTTTACTTCTAAGTAAATCCACCATGTAGGATAATCATTTGAAGTAGTTGGTGCTGTCAAGAATAACTAGGCATGGAATTTCAATTTTAAAAGTAACTGAAGCTGTAGATGTTGAAACTAAGTGTTCCAATGGAAAAATCTCGACAATTAGGTCGATTAAAAGCTAATGGCTCTGAAAACGGATTATGGATGAAGAAGTTATGGCTTTTTGAAGAAAATTTGTTGAAGATGCCGAAAAACCACGTGAATGTTGGGAACTGAATGATAATGTTATATTGAAATCTTGCCCACCCCCTTTCCAAACTTAATCTAATTAGCTCACTTAAAAAAAAAAAACTTACTTTATTTGACCCACTTTTATAAAAAAGTGAAAGTCACTTTTACAATGGTACTTTATGAACTATCCACTAAATTGTAATTTAAATTAAAGATAAAGTGACTTTAGAATTATAAGTGACTTACTTTTTATAATGGGTGAGAACACTTTTACATAAAGTAACTTTAAAACATAAGTTACATGTGTTTTTTGAAAAAATAACTCAACAAGAAGAAAGGCTTGAACCCAAGACCTTTATTCTCATAAAGTAACTTTGGACCAAGTGAGCTAACTTAAAAGGTTAGTAATTTTTGGAAAAAAGGAAAGAGTTTTTTTTTTTTGCTCATTGAGGCTTTGGAGTGCGTGCTTACTTGAAAAACCCTTTTTTTCCTACAAAACAAAAAAAAAACAACCAGACAAACCAAATGAACAAGCAAAAGTAAACCAAGCCTTACGGCTTAAAGTTAGATTTAGTCAGAAACTAAATATTTTCCTCAATGTTTCTGATTTTCTGAGATCACATTAAGGTGCAATAGAAAAAATAATACACATGAGAAAAATTATATCTTTTTGTTTCTAGTTTTCCTAGATTGCATAGAGTCGCAAGGCAAAGAGCATATGCAGAAATGAAAGGTATAGATCCAATAATAATTTTTTTTATAGAGAACTATAAACTGAAATAAACAGAGAGATAAATAACTATAAATGTAAATAAAGATTTTATACCTCCAAATCTTCCCTCTCAAGCATAGAAGTATTAACTACATGGGAAAACTACATCCCAGATACGGGTCATATGAAAGGAATGTATAACTAGTATATGCAAACAATAGATCTTTACGGTAGATGACATTTCTAATGGGTCGGACTATTCTGGATTGTTATGAATCTCATTTCAACATCCTCTAATCCATTCAGCACCTGCACAAGCACAAAAGGAATCTTTACATGAGGATGGAGAGGATTAAGCACCATCTTAGCATCCCCTCAATTGTAGGACAAACTTCGGTAGACCCGACAACACCCATCCCAGTTATAGGATCAAAATCAGGTCCCTTAGCCTAATTACAATATGTTTCTAGTGTGTAATTGCATAGTTGGAGCTTATTTTGTACAAGGCCAGTGAAGCCCGTGTATTAGATATAGCTTTCTCATTTTTTTGTCTTTCAATTTTTAGTTGCCTCTCTCTCTCTTAAGGAGAATTTACTTTTGGATATAGTCCAAGATCCCCTATAAGAGACTACTGGGTCCTTCGTTTTGGGGGAACAAAATTTTGGCAATTTTAATTGGGTATGATTGTGAAGCAGTTGCACAGAAGAACATCGAAGAAAAAGAAAGGAATAATCCAAGGATAGTCAGATGTTGAAGATGATGAGAGAAAGGTGTGAAAAAAAAGAAGGAAATAACAGTTATGGTAGAGTTCGCAAAGATTAATAAAGAATGATAAGTGCACGAAACAAGAAGTTGAGGTCGAGTTTACAGAAATCGCTGAAGAAGAATGGGTGTGTATCCTAGGTGACAATGGGAAAATCAATGAGCAGGCTTGTGGGGAAAATATATAAAGGTAAAGGAAAGATATAAAAAGGGGATATATAAAACCTATGCCAAGATGTTGTCATTGTGTCAATTGAAACCTTTCCTTTTTATTTCTCTCTCTCTAGGCTTTGTTATGTAATGTGAATCATAGTGATTGATGTCCTAGCTGTAATGGCCATGAAAATGTGATGTACTAATGAAATTATTTGATGAATAACAGGGGAGTTGTGGGAATGTTTAGTTTCCATGAAATGTGATGAAATGATTGGGTGCTTTTAAAATTTTGTTTTAGTATACGTCTGAATGCTCTCAGTTCTTTATATTTATGTTGTGAATTTATACTTTACGCATGAAGCATGTCTATTAATGTGGAATTTTATTATGTTTGCATGACTTGAATAGTTTGTTGTGTTGTTCCTCGATGCCTCTCCATGGTCCTTTATCTTTCTAATTCTCGACATGCCTCGGGTAAGTTGCCTTACATTATTATTATTTGAGGTGAAAATGTTGACATAGTGCTAGACTACATTAGACCCCTTTGTTGATGCCCTATGTCTAAACCCAAGGTCTTCTTATGTTACAATTTTGAGCCAACAAATGGTTCCATTGTCATGACGCAAATTTTCTTAAAGGGATCTGGACCATGGTATCGAGGATCCTTAAGGGAGATATTAAGGATTTGTGGCATGAGCAGGTGGATCAATTTGTTTTCAAGTAAGCATAGTTACTTAGACGAGTGTGAAGTAGGTGAAGGAAGAATTTTTGTGTGTTGAACCTACCAGTGACCACTACGAAATATTCTAGTGCAAGTTTCTTGAAGAACATTACAATTGGCTGTGGAGTCTACAGATAAAAGGAGGAGCTAGAAATTGGCGTAGATCTCCTTGTACCTAAACCACTACTGATTTAGTTGAGTTGCAGTGGCTTGATAAGTAACTAATAAGAGCCATAAATTTCTGGGTACAAGAAATTCTAGACAACTATATTATTGAGTTTTCCACAAGAGACCATTTATATTTCTCCAAACATGAAGCTGTCTTCAGATCTGGATTGCGGGGAAGATTGTTGAAGGAGATTCCCCTTTAGGTTAAAGTTTTGATGGTAGAAGAGAACATCTTACCATTCCAAAACCAAACGATGGATGCTTAAAACTCCAAGCACTAGGGGTAGGTTCTATGGAAGCAATGTTACCTGCTTGCGGGAGATGAAGATATTGTCATGATGGACGCAAATGACTTGTGGCGGGATCGAGATTTTAGGGCACAAAAGAGGGTGAAAAAAGTTGATAAATATTAGGAGAAAACTCTTCATGAGATTAGGAGGCGACATAATGAATTACACCAAATAGGAGAGGTGTTGAGTAGCCCAAGGTTGCAAGAAGGAGGATTGTATCAGCGAGGTTTGCAGCAAGTTGAGGGTAGCAACGAGGCAAGTTATAGGCAAATATGATGGGTCGTAACTAGTGTTGCAAAAAAAATGAGGAAAGAAACAAAGATAACCATGTACTAGAAAGAGTGGAGATGCCAAATGGACCTGGGTCTATCGCTAGAGTAGTGAGCCAAGATACCTCACTTGATGAAGACATGTTTTTTGTGATGAGTAAATTGTTTTCTGAAGATGATGTGTCCCCTATAAGTAGCACTTCCTTTGCCAGCAACACATTTATCAACTCCCTTGACCTTCCCCTAGTAACTTATCAAGACCCTGCTTGTTTTATTTCAAATTTAGTGAAATTCATAAAGGTTTAGAAATTATATGGTACCTCTAGTAGTAGTGATAGTAGTTTTCACTCAGGCTCTCCAGGATCTTTGCAACCTAGTTCTCAAGGATTTATACTTGTATCGCTTGGTAAATCAATAATGGTTGGTAACATAGTGGGTTCATTCACTTAGTATCCTAAGTTCTTAGGACGAGAGAATGAAGATGTTGAACATCATTCATATTTGTGTGAAGCCATATAGAGAGCTCGCCAAACTCCATATTCTACTAAAATAATTGAGTTTCAGATCAACTTGAGGGAGAGGCTTGTTAGGTGCTTTTTCAAGTGGTTTTCTCTACATCAAAATCCCACAATGGATGATGTTTTCTAGGAATTTGTTCAAGAATTCAAACTTCTGCAGACAAATCAGCAGGGGTTGTCTAACTTATGGGATATCAAGAAATGAGAAGGGGAAATTTCGTTTGAGATTATGCAATGACTTAAGGATTCTATTGGCAAGCTAAGTTACCCTATCGATCTCAACCATGAGTGGGATTGGTTCATCGAGGCATGTTCCCATTAACTCAGACACCGTTGACTCTACATAAGATCAACACTTTGCAGGATGCTGTTATAGACATTTTTGGGCACTACAACCCCAATCATAAATGTCCATAAACTGAGGGCTCCTAAGTCCCTAAAAGTGTTGCTTCACTGCCTAAAGTAACAAGGTCAGCTGATTACATCATCTCCCAGAAGTCCTCCACTGAAAACTACTCATAAATGGTCAAAACTGGACCATACTGAAAGCCCAGTGCAGAGGGTGCAATGCATATCATCTTCCCAGTGTATAAGGTGTGATGCATACTGAATTGCTCCTCTGTAGGGTGCGATGGTCAGGAATGGACAAATGGCAAGGACAAAATGCGAGGTGGAAGATCATGGAAT